>ML806743.1:54987-71808 GCA_009831015.1 Picea engelmannii
ACAGTTGGCATCATCCTATTGGTCCAGAAGTCTTTTCACCTTATGTCGTCTGACAGCCTCCATCACTCCGGGATATCATCCTCCACTAAGCCCACTTGTCCCACTTGCTCCCGGGTTGAGTCCCATCCCATAACTGCTGTCAGTCCCTGCTGTCAGGCCTTTACCCTTTCCATCCATGACCAGCCCCCTTCGGCGAATTTTACCTCCAATCACATGCCTCCACGTCACTCATTCGTATGTTTTGGCCACCGTCATCTGCCATCTCATCCCAAGTGGCCCGTTGTCCATTAATAACTGGATAATATACCCGTTGTCATGCTGACCATCTTCCCGCGTCCAACCGACCCATTTTTGAATAAAACTACCGTTTCCCTTTTGTATTCGTTATTCATCCCTCGTGCCAGAAACCTTTTTCCTCCATTGCTTCCGCATCACCTTCACCTACAGTCAGTCGACCCCACTAACGTATTGTTTATTGCAGGTACAGTTGCTGAAATGGTGTCAAAGACAAGACAAGCGAAAGAAGAAGAGAATCCTTTCCTTCCTCCTCCGGTTGACCTGGATAAAATTCCCTTGGTCGATAAAGATCGCTTGATAGCCGATACTATATGCAGTTTTGACTTTTCTGATCTTCAGTCATGGCTTCGGGAGGTCTTCCTGGACCAGAGCGACGAAATTGGACTCTGGGAGTCAAATTTGCCCCTGTATCTCTTCCCCCAGATTCATAATTTCCCCGAGTTTGCCCTCAAATGCCAAGCCCATTACATCCCTAACCAGAAAGCCATCGTTTCTTCATCTGGAGACGTCCTTTTCTTCATCACCCCTGAAGATATTGACCAGATGATGCAAATTACCCGCGCAGAATCTGCATCCCCATTCAACTTAGAAATCCTCACCGAGCTATATCAAAAAATGACTTTCCCTCAGAGAGCTCAGATATTCGAGATTTTTCTCCCCACTTCCGCTCCACTCCCATCCACCAATCCCCCTTACCCTTCTTCCATGTTATCCACCAAAGGAAATCAAATCATTTCTTCCCTCTGTGCCCTGCTTGGTTACTATTCTGATCAATGGGTAGATGAGCCCATCCTGGGTTTTCTGTCCATATTCTTGAACGATGAACAACCGACCACGCAGTTCGACTACAGCACCTTCTTGGCCAATAATATCCATGAACAATTTGTGAATTTTGCCACAGAAGGCATGTTTAGGTATTCATCCATTCTGGCTTACATGTTCGTCTATTTTCAAGCCGACAGGTTCAATTTCTCCATGCAGAAGATGGACGCCGATGGGAGGCCCCAGCCAGTCACAACGTGGACTTCTCTTCTAAAACACAATTCTGTTGAATACGACTTCACAGCATTCATTGACCAGTTTTACCACCCTGTGGTAAGTATGTTGAATGGCATGCCTGAGCCACGAATAAATGATGAAGTCCAGAGAATTCTGCATCTCTCGGACAACGTTAATACAGGAGACTGGTATTTATGTCAGAATCAAACCAAAATCAGAGTTTTCGGGTGCAAATTGGTGCCTTACAAACTACCTCGATATGTGCCGGTAAGGATTTTTGCATTGGAATATATTAGGCAAATAATGAATTCAGATGACATTCATTTTCTTTCCCTGAAGAAAAAACAACAATTGAGAATCAATGGGCAGATCGGTTCTTTCATCTGCAATAGCCGAGGTGTAGGGGAAGAAGAACATAGAATGTTGAAGGAGATGAAATTCTCTACGAGTTTCATCTGGCACTATGATCCATACGGGATCATTTCAGATATGAGGGTGAAAAAAAAAAATTCCCCGTATGCTCATGAGTCCAAGCCAGAGATCGAGAAATTTGCAAATCAGACAGCATGGTTGCCTGATACTTTGATGGACTTGGAACAGCAGGTGCCCTCGAAAAGTGCGTTACCCACTACCACACCTCAAGTCCTCAAGGAGAAGAGGCCCTGGCAGGAGTCATCTCCTCCTGTGACAGAGGTGTCATCAGAGCAATTCTAAATTCACTCCAAAAAGCCGAAGACAGTTTCAACACCCAGTGCAACAGTAGAAGAGGAAGTCCCAGCTACCACATTGACCACCACAGGGGTCAAGCCAGTCACTCTACCTTTTGTCTCGAGTCAACATAAGGGAATAACTACAGTATTAAAATCCACAGATTCTCCCTTAGATACTCCTCCAAGCAAGACAGGGCCCAAGTTGGGCATTTTTGAAAAATATGACTTGATCAAGAAGAAGAACCAGACACTCACTAGCAGTACTTATGCCCAGTTCTAGAAGCAGTCGTCCAGAGCCCAGCATAGAATTATGTCGGCATTTGATACAGAAAAGGGTAGGATGCATATGGCTTACCTCCAAGCACAAGTGTCGGATCCCAAGGTGATATCAGATTACAAAAGGGCCACCTTTGAGTTCCAGGCTAAGGATGTGTATCCAACAGATCAGATGGATCTGCACAAGCAAACTGGGGATATGGTCTTTCACACACTGGCCCACGCTTCAGCTTCTGCATCAAAATTTCGGGTAGCTTTGAGCAATGCCCAGACCCAACTCAAGCTGGAGAAAATGTCTTCTTTCGCGAAAGACAACAGAATCAAGACGCCGTAGGAGCTGGTCCTCAAAATTGGTTATGACCCTGCGAACGTCAAGGCTACTAAAGAGATGATAAAAAATAAAAATGCTGACATCGCATCCTTAAGAAAACGGCTAAAGCTCCCTCCAACAGAGGACCCACAGGCAAAGGAGATAGCCGAAAAGGAAGGGGAAAAGAATGAGATGTTAAAGTTACTCATGGAGCAGAATGCTTAGCTAAAAGAGATGGAGGCTGAGATGGAGAGACTGCTAAATGAGAAAGAGAAGGCAAAGCCAATGGAAGGCATTCCATTGAGTGCTATCCCAATTGCAGGATTGAGCACAGCAACAGCAACAACGACAGCCATTCCATCTGCAACATAATTGCCACTATCAGAAGGAACAACAGACCTTGCCAAGTCTATGGAGAGAATGAACCTGCAAAAGTCAGAAATCAGTAGGCTTAAGAAAGAAGTGGAGAATCTCCAAGAGCTAAAGACTTCTTTCCAGACAAGTCTATCCAAAGAGAAACAGGTGAATGAACAAATCCGAAAGGAGTTACAACAGCTCCAGAAATAGACAATGGCAAGAAAGACGTTGGCCGAGGTCAAAGAGATTGTGTGGACAGATATTTCCAAGTCCACAAATGAAATCTGGCCAATGGTTCAAATCATGTTTGAACAAAATGAGTTGCTCGAAAGGAGAAAACAGGTTGTGGAGAAAATCAGAATGGAGCTGGGAGACATGCCAGCACAAGCTAATGAAATCATACGGTTCTTGAATTCCAAGACCAGGGAGGAACTCGAAGAATTGAAGATTGAGGACAGGACAGAAACTATATTGGAGGTGAAACGAGTTCTGACCAAAAGAGGTCTCATGCTTCAGCTTGAGGAAAAGATTCAAGTCATGGATCAAGGAGTGAAGAAGTTTTTCAATAAGATAGATGCTCTTCAAAGGAAGGGCCTGCCTGGTCTGAAGGTCATTAATGACAAATTAATGACACTCCCTGATTACAAGAAAAGGTTGACTAAAGTGTCTAAGGACAGTTCCAAGTTTGCAGGTATACATGGAAGCATCACAGGAAAAGCATTCATGGATGCCTTGCAGTTGGATATTAGTATCCAACATGAGATTAAACACATATTCATCATCAAGCCTACATTTGCTAAGTACACAGACATGGATGAAGTGTATCAGAGATTACTTAAAGTCACAGTGCCAGGTCATGTCAGATGGGAAGAACTGTGTGATCTACTAGATTAGCAGATGAGCTGTCACAATCCAGTCACCTGTCCAGTCAGAAGAGGTTGCGAAGGCACCTCGCCAATGGCCTACCCCAAAGTTCCGCAAACAGTTGTATCGAGTCATCAAGCAGTTTTGATTAGTTAAGTTAGTTAGACTAAAAATAGCATGATCACGTCCTGATCAGTTATGACAGGAACGTTTGTATTTTGTATTATAAATACTTCATTTTCCGAAGTATTAAGGGTTGTTGATTCGCACACCCTATTGCTATCAAACTGTACTATTTTTGAAGAGATCTGCCATTAATAAAGAAGAGGCACTTTACAGGATTCTTGCGCATGTTCACTGGTGATGTGATTTTCTCAGTTAAATGTTTTCTTTCTCTATAATCATCTTGTTTTCGATAACTAATCTTTATGAATAGCGTAATGTTGCAGGATTTATCTTTGATACCCTGTTTCCGATTCTAAATATTTTAATGTGTATCTTCTAATATCTTCAATTAAGAAATTCTTAACTGCTTGTTAGTTGAAGTTATTTTCCTTATCTTTTCTTCTGTCCATCATTTTAATTACTAAAGATCCAGTGAGTGTGTTATCTCGCCCTGTGAAGATTTTCTTTGGCGTTTCTGGTTGTATCTCAAACTTGATTAAATACAGACCCCCTAGCCCTATGGATGTGTAGACTGTCTCAACCAACTTCAAAAACTCTTTTACAACAAAACCAATAGTTTCTTTACCTAGCCTAATATCTGAAAAAAAAAAAAAAAAAGCTAAAATTGTTGGTTAAGGTTACCTTTGTAGATTTATTCTTTTTCAACCTCTAGGAAATTTACCAAGTGCTAACACCTCTCACCCCCTCCACTCAACCCTTTATCGACACCATCCTCCCATTTATTTTTTAACCCAGTAGCACCTCTGCACACCTATGTACAAGTAGTTATATAGCCAACCTATCCTACCATCACTTCAGTGACATTTATTACCAGTAAAATAGTTGAGAGAATAAAATAAGAAAGTAGGGGGCACTACTCCAAGTATAGCCATGACCACCCAAAAACTAGGTTGTGTTGAGGTCCCACCTCTATGTTCCATATGCAATGTCAATGACCATGCCATGAATCTCTACCCCATGATTACAAAATTAAAATGCATTGTGTTTCCCAAAATTTATGACCATATGATCCCCCCTCCAACTTAAGAATCACCATGGTTCCACCTCCTACTATGGTGAACTCGCTAGAAGAACCTAAAAAAGAAAAACCATCACCACCAATGGAAAATAACCCATATTTTTCTTCCATCTATTAGATCTCCACATTTTCTAGATGTTATGTTCAATATGGGAATTGCATCAACAACACATTGGTTGATGCATGTGGCCTCGATATAGCCTCTAGTGACCCTTCATTGCTCTCAAGTATAGACACGTTCCCACCCCCTCAAAATGAATCAAAACAATCCCTATGGATAGAGTCTCTTTCCATTTGTACCATCTCTATGTTGGTAGGCTGCTCCACGGTTAATGATTTGTGATACACATGCAACATAAATGGGTGTTATAAATCACAATCACAAACCCCAACATATCAAGATACCCTCAGATCTATGAATCACATTTTCCATTCAGAAAAGGACATAATAGAGGCCATGCATCCTTTTGACTATCCTTGGGACCAAATGCATCATAGATCTGTCTCCCTTCTATAGGATGCATTCACCCTTTCTACCTTGCATAGCCAATGCATAGTCGAGGCGAAAGATTGTATCCCTCTCGATAATGTCAATTGGTTCAAACATCCCATACCAACACCTAAAATGTTTGAGGAATGAAATATGGCCAACATTTCACTCACTATCAAATTGAATATTTTTGTTACACCTAATGTTACCAAAAACATTATCCTAGGTGTTGTTTTTTCCATTGAAGAGGTAGTCGCATACAAATTTATCTTCTAGAAGTTTTGCGACATCTTTGCCTAGTCTTATTTATAAATGATTGGATTAGATTCTTCCATACTCAAGCATCACATCGACACATGGGATGATGCACCTCCAATAGAAACAAATACCTCTCCACCCCTCAAAGCTATTCCCATCAAAGCGTAGATTGAAAAACTCCACGAAGATAGATTTTTTACCCAATCACATGTACCTCATGGCTATCCAACCTAGTCCCTATGAAAAAGGATTAGGGCGCCATTCACATTTGCACTGATTTTCGTGATTTGAAGCAAGATTCCCCCGATGAAAACTTCCCAACCCCCTCTTAAACTAAGTAATAAGGTGGTAATCAGTGCATGTATAGGGAATGAGGCTCTCTCCCTTATGAAAATTTTCTCAAGGTACAATCAAATCCAAATCCGCCATGCAGATTAATACAAAACTGTATTCACTGCACCTTGGGGCACCTTCGCTTACCACGTTATTCCTTTTGGTCTCAAAAAATATTGGGGCCACATTCCAGTGCAAAATTCCTATGTATTTCATGATTTGGCCCACATTATATTTGCTTACCTCGATGATCTCACTACTTAATCAAAGAAATGATCACAACACCTATAAATCCTATGCATTGTTTTCTTACGGTGCTATAATTTCAACATCTTCTTGAACCCACTCAAATGTGTATTCTACATCACCATCAATCAATTATCAAGAATCATCATCTCCCAACAAGTAATCATGCTGGACCCCTCAAAATTCCAAGCCATCAATGAAATTCCCCCCTCTGCACCCATTGCACCAGTTATAAATCATGCAAGGAAAAGCTAATAGTCTACATTACTTCATCCCTAATGATGAGATTTTTTCCCATGGATTTTTAAGATTGTTGTGCCAAGACATAAATTTCCAATAGGATGATCAAGCACAACAAATTTTTGATACATTAGAATAGGATCTTTCAAATTCCCATTAATTAACCCCCATTACTTCAATAAAGATTTTCTCTTTTACTTATCTGCCTCAATTGTCGCCATCACTAGATTGTTAGTCTAGCAGGGGGTATATGGTTGTGAACATGTCATTCACTATGTGAGAAAAGACTAGTCTGAACCCCCACTCAATTAAAATCATGAAGAAAAAGTGGGCTTAGCTATCATCCATTCAATCCAAAAAATTTAGCATTACATTTTGCTCCAAAGAAAAAAAAATTGTAGCAAACCCTAACCCTATGAGGTATCTTCTAAGATGATAACTTAGCAATGGTAAGTTTACTCATTGGATCATTATCCTTGTAGAATTAGATCTAGAATTTGTTACCCTAAAGATAAAAAAAAAGAAGTGTTAGTTCGAGTGGAGTTGATCACATATCTCACAATTGGCACATAAGACCTACCATTGAATGATGACTTCCCCAATGACATCTCTTCACCATCTCTTTATATGATCCATGATATGATGACATCCTTACCTATTTATGCATGAATAAATTTTGTCAACACCTTTCATGAAGCGACTATTGGCACATTTGGAACCAATCCCCTTTATACATCCTCCTCAAAGGAATCCTTTATTGATGATGAGTAGACTCATTTCGCATCAATGCATCACTCATGAAGAAGTAGCAAGAGTCTGAAATCACTATCATAGTGGTGTATGTGGCAACCATTTATCAATAATACCTACCACTCATAAAATAATCAACGCAAGCTATTTTTATCCTTCCCTCTTTCATAATTACATCCATGTGGCTAAGAGGTTTGCAAAGTGCCAGATATTCATGCCCAAATCACAGGCCCCATCATCTATGTTATACCTAGTTATTATAATCAACTTCTTCTACAAGTGGTGGATTGAATTCATGACTTGTAACCCGACGTCTAATGGTGGCCACAAGTACATCATTGTTACCATTGATACTTCACAAAATAGGTTGAGGCCATACCAACCTACAACCAATAGCAAGGTGTTTTCTTCAATCCAAAGGGATTCCAACTTGATTTTCTGTAGACATTTTCCACTGCTTAAATTATCTTATGGACATGATTTCGACCAAAGTTGTGTGGGATATGACTCCTATTGAGAATGGAGTGGAAGGAAACCCCTATCCAGACATCTCATACTGTTTGGATGTATAGCATGGGATCAAATTCCAAATGATAAGTGGAATAAATTGGATGGAAAGAGTCATGCATGTATTATGGTGGGATACTCTAATAGGTCAAAAGACTATAGGTTGTTTGATCTAGTCAAACAAGAGGTTATTTGCAAGATTTTTATTTTATTTTATTTTGTGACAATACTTTAGGTGTTTCCTTATGGAACTCATTCTCTAACATTTTAAAAAGTGATCCATTTGAAACTATGAAGAATTATGAACCAATTGATCTATATATTGTATCAATCAATGTGTCAACCAACATGTCAATTGAGTAGTCAACTCATGTAAACAACCTGACTTGCAATAAAACCTCTTCAATAAATTCGACTACAAGAAATGGACTGCATGATTAATATATTGTGGCATTTCATGGTGAATTCGTTGCAACAAATCCTTCTATAATGGAAAGTAGCCTTCCCTAATGGGTGAAAAAGACAATCGAAGTTGTTGGTGTTGATGTAAGCAATGTAAATGACTCAAGGAATACTAGATGATAAAAATAGCATGCCAACATTTCTTTGATGGCATGTGTGCTAGAGGCATGTGATCTTGATACATATGCAAATGCACATGGTCAATCTGAATGGAAGAATTATATGGTTGAAGAGTACAATTCTTTGATGAAAATAAAGACTTGGGAATCCCCCCCCAAATCACAAGGAAAGAATGTGGTAAAATGTTGATGGGTCTACAAGACTAAATTTACACTAGAAGGAATTATTGAGAGACATAAGGCTTGTTTGGTAGAGAAAGGGTTTTCTCAGTTGGAAGGCCTTGACTACACTCTGACCTTTCTCCTATCACAAATATTAAATTTGTTCAATTTATTCTTTCACTTGCTACTCGTTTTGGATGGGAGGTATATTAGATGGATGTGAATAGTGCATTATTACATGATTCTCTCACCCGGTATATTTATATGGAATAACCTCTAGGTTTTGAGAAGGATGGAAATATTATGTGTCCACTAACGAAATCTTTGTTTGGTTTGAAACAAGTTGCATGAGCATGGTATGAGAAGATTAATATGTTATTTCTCAATCTCACTTTCAAATGTTTTGAATTAGTTGATAGTATTTATGTCCTACATGTGAATTATGATATTTTGATAATTGAATTGTATGTCGATGATTTGGTCATAACTAGTGGTAGTGCTAACTTTATTTGGAGTTTGAAGAAGAGACTCACATATTCATTTCATCAAATGATTGACTTTTGTCTATTTCATTTCTTCTAGGCATCCAAGTCTTCAAGATGGATGATGTTATATTTATTTCACAACCTAAGTATGATTTCAATATTTTGAGGAGATTCAAAATGGACAACTATCAACCATCTACTATTCCATATCAATCAAAAGTGGTGCTATCTAAAGAGTGATTCTTCAAAAGTCAAGGGTACTCTCTATAGCCAACATGTTGAGAGAAGTCTTGTAGGGAGTAAGCTTTGTAGGGATATGTTGTGTGCAATTTGTGACAAGGGTGTACTAACTACACCAACTTAACAATTGTGAATCAACCACATGAAATAAATCATTTTAGAGTTAGAAACCCTAACTCTAAGCTACATCTACCATTCTCAAACTCGCATTGTGCGTGAAAAAAAATATACTAAGCATGAAATAAAACCACAACATGAACAAGAGTTTATAAATAAGAAAGAATAACTCCATTACCAAATAGATATGGCCAAGATGATTCCTGTGAAGGGATCTTGATCAATACTTGTGGGCTCCAAATCCCCCTCCTTGGGATGGGTCCTTGGCTTCCCTAGTGTATGTACGATCCCCTCCTTAGTGTATGATTAAGATAATTAGATAAGAAATGCACTATTAAGAGTAAGAGGCCATCAATATTTATGGTGTGATTCTAGCAACATAACCTTACTATAAATGGATGGATGATGAATGTAGAGGTCTTAAAGATTTTATAGGGAAAATAGTGGTTAAACTCTCTTGACATGGGACTCTTCAAAATAGTCGCTAAAGGTGACCAAATAAAGGTTAGTAACCATAATTATGGCTCAGAATGGTCCACATGTAACTAACTTCCATTTTAGGAAATATAGCCCAGAAACAATCAAAATTGGTTATTTGGCAAAGCGATGCATATTTTGGAGGTATTATCCACACCAAGAGAACAAATTTTAGGGGTAATAACTGCACTGGCCCTTTTTGGTCAAAGTTGAGGTTTGACTCTATAGCTTTTGGAGGTCATATAATGGTGAAAACAATGGTGAAGAAAATAGTGAAATGGAGGTTAAACATGCCAATACTAGTGTATCTCAGTAAGACTTCTAGAAATTTTGAAAGTGAGTGGGTTATAGGTGATAATATATCGCCACCTAATGTGTGAGGTTAGGAGAAAATTGTACAAATGAAATACATCACAATTTATTTATCCAAGTATAGACAGGACCAAGGAGGAAGAGGAGTGTCCAAGGAAGGAGGACCTCCCACAAAAGGACCATGGAGAACCACCTAGCAACAACAAGTCAAAAGTTAATATGCATACAATATATCAATAGGGAAGAGGTAGGAATACCCATACTCATTGAGATATCTTCTAGCAATGATACAATGTTGTGCCATGGAAGAAATGGGCCAGGATAATGAGACAAAATGGGATCTCAATACAATACAATATGATATTGGTGAAGAGATTCCATAGTACAAGACAATGAGAAAAGCATTCCTACATACACATGCCTGGATAAAGAGGGTCAGATCCAACATAGGAACACAATGACTACAACTAATATGGATACATAATAATTGATGTTCCCTTTGGTGGGGAGTGAAACAACCAAAGATGCCTTACTAAATAGGAAAGGGGCTCTGAAGATATTAAATGAGCTAGCAGGAAGGAATCTCAAATTGAGGGCTCTAAGAATGGAAGAACTAAGCCAATCAAATCCAATGAATTGCAATTGTGGATGGATTATTCAAATAAATTTATCAAATATGTGGGAATGAGATGGATTCAAGCACATGAGATCCCACCAGGTTTGAGATAAATGAGGAGTATCTCATCTTGGTCCAAGTTAACCCATCAATAAATAAAATTGGACCAAGGTACATAATATTAACCTCTAGAATCAAGGTGATGGTGTTAATAGGGGGAAGTTTGTTGGAACTTAGGAATAGGAGGAACTCCTAATACCTAGCCTCTAAAGTACAACAACCGAAGTTATATATATAGAAACAAGTGTTGTGGACAGAACATGTGGGGATCTATCTAAAAGGAAACACCCTCCTGAGGGCTAATACAACTGATACATGTTTAGAAAACTAGGACAATAAATTAAACCATTGAACCATCAAATTTATAAATCTCAATGGTGAGATAATGAGTTGGAGTCGGGCATGTGAGAAACTACCAAGTCAAAATCAATGCGGATTCTCCCTGCTTGGCTTGAGGCACCCACCAATGATGAATATGGGCCCAATGTACTCTATCCTCTAAGCCAAACCCCTATAATACAAGTGTTGAAGTTGATAGGGGAAGGCCTTCTAGAGTTAAATGATGAAGGGATCCTTGAAAACTAAGCATAGAACAATTGACAAATACTAACACCAGGGATAATGATAAGGAAAAGGGATATGGACTCAAGACTTCCCCTATTTGGAGCATAAAGGCAAGGTTGAACTGCAGTGACTGAAAACATTCCACATGGCATGGTCAATTACTAGGAAAAAATTTGTTCAAAGACAAACCAATAAACTAAGGGGACGGCTGGAAGTAAATACTCAACAACCTTGGATAGGTAAAACTCATGGAGGAAAGAGTAAACTCTAATAGGACTCAATAGGAACTAACAAGACTCCATGAGACATGATGGTGATTGATTGCAGATGCTCTTTGTTGATGTGAGGAATGAAAAGTCATCACTCAAACATTTTTGAATCTTACTAGGCCAAGGTAAGATATGCAGGAATGTTACCTTGGGTTTATAGCCTTGCAAAAATATCAGTCCGCCCTCAAGAAATATGATCTTGGACCTATTGTTATTTTAATGTTGCGTGTTTCAGCTTAAAGAAAATGTAAAAATTTATATGCATATGATTACCATAAGAATCAAAATAAATGAAGTAAAGAACATAACAATATGAAAATAAAAAATACACAAGTCAAAATTGAGAAAAAACATATTTTTATTGATAAAATATTTTATGAGTTAAAACAAGAATGCATATTTTCAAACCCCTACGAGGGTGAGGAATAAGATTAAAATTAGAAGTCTAAGATGGACTTCAACATCATACATAAAAAAATAGTGTCTGAAATAAAATGACCAAGGCTGTATACACTGGATCAACCAAGTCATAAGTCCACCAAGTCTTGACTTTGCAAAATAATCTTAATCAAACCTGAAACTTAATTCAAAAATTCTAATAAAACTACACAGCCTATCAAGAGAATTGAATGACCTTCTGAAGCACGTCAAAAATCAATGCTTCCTATTCCTTTATGTTTTCCACCCTTAGAAAGATCTTGCTATCAACAAAAGGATTACTCCATTTTAAGAAACTCGGAAAATAGAATGATGAAATTCAGACATCTCAATATGGAACAAGAGCGAACCTTATCAGAAGTTTTTCTGTCTAATTCCTCATGCTTTCTTTGTTCTTTGGTTCTTCCTTTTATCCTCTAAAAGGTAGGTCTTTGAGTAGTTGAACTAATTTTAGTTACTAAAGTTAAATAACTTTAGTTAAGAAATAGGACAACTAACTTTATTAATAAGGATATTTAATAAATAAATAATAACTAAGTAGGTGGGGTCCCCTCTTTTCTTTTGTCTTTAAACTTTTTAATCATTCCTTTATTTCTCCATAATGATTATCATACTTTATGCACATAACATCACAAATAAATAAATAAAATTGTAGATGTAATAATCATGCACCATAATAAATAAACACTTGTATCTCCCGAAACTTATATAGCATGATTCAAGTTTTCTCAAAATAATAATAGTAATATCAGTTTTCCAAAAGATAAGTCTCTCAAAAGTCAAAAGATTCCACCATGACAAAAAAAAAACTAAAAGTCATATTTTTTGTGTGAGGTTCTCTACCTCTGTGCACTACCCTCTAACATTGTTGTCATGTCCTTGATTAAATATGCACCTGAAAATTTATTTCCTTCACTCATGGGGACTTTCGAATGCATGTCATTAATAATAATTATTCTTACACTATCTTCGAGTCTCAGAGGAAAGGATTTAATGGGGTAGGTTGATGTTCATAGGAATCAGAACTGACTGAAATAGTAGGTTGTTTTTTCTTACTTGATCTAGGTTCAATAGCCAAGGCTTTATATTTTTTGGGAAGCATAGGCAAGTGTGCATGTGAAGCCACATAGGAAAGTGGTTGAAATAGAGGTATAAGAGGTGGAGGGGGAAGTAGTAAAGACATAGTTGGCCAGTGACCAATACCGGATGGAGGATTAACTGGTGGATCATTCCAACCATCATTTACTGGAGATTGGATTTGTACATGAGGTTGATCAAGAATGTCTAAGATACTTTGGTGAGGTTTAAGGTCATTAGGTTGAATAGGAGGAATGAATGGTGGCTGAGGGGGTGAAAATCTAGGTTCCCTACAAGATTCAAGTAACCAGTCTATACCAACCAATAAAACTCATCAGAGTTTGCATCAAAATGTATAGAGAACTTCATTCTCTTTGTTACGAGGAAAATCTCTCTATGGCATGGGGTAAACCAAAACAAACAGAATGACTGCAAAAATCAAATCTAATATAAAGTATGCTATATAAATGAAATTGCTAACATGACAAGATAAAGAGCCTACGTCTTCCAGACGTTCAATAAAGACCATTGTTGAGCATGCAACTCAAAGCTTTATACCTGCAACTTGTCCTCAACAACCAAGATACGTAAGCATATGGTGATAATATATAATGTTAGCATATAAAATAGCATAATCCATTAACATACTTGACAAAGACCATGGAATAACAATTCAAATATTTGCAAGATATCAATTAGACGAGAAAGAAGTATTTCTATTAAAATAATCAACATAAATATACAAGTGACAAACTTCTATGTCGACACATCTTGTTACAAGGAAAAAAATCTCTATGGCCAAGGGTAAGCCACAACAGACAGGTATGACTGCAGAAATCAACTCAATTCCAACATATGCTATATAAACTAATGTGCAATATGAGAAAGAGGCCTACCTCGATCCAACGTTTGATAATGTTCCACCGTTGAGCACTTTGACCCAAAGTTTTATACCTACAAGAGGTTCTCAACAAACAAGCAAAGCAAGTATATAGTGATGATATAAAATGGGTTAGCACATCAGATAGCACAATCCATTAATAAACATTACAAACATGCCCATGGATAATAATCATATATTTGTAAGATACCAATAGGACGAGAAAGGAGTATTTCTATTAATAATTGATCATCAGAAGTGACAACATTACAGACTTTTGTGTCGGCATGGTTCGAAACCAAGAAATCAAGTTCCTTCCAACTGGGTCTCCACCACTTCAATCCTCCACCAAAGGCAAGCTCATAGGAAAGAGGCAATGAGGTCCTCTTAACAATAAGGGAAGATCTTGGGGGCTGAACACTGTGTTCAGACTTGAGGGACAAAGGGATGCAGACTCAATATGAAGTAATTTATCCAGAGTAACTTTTCTCTCAAAGTTGAATGCTTTCTCCTTTTTTCCATAGATCGAAATTGTGCTCTTATATCCTTTAGAATTCAACTGAAGGGCCGAGTCGGAACGTTTCCAATATATGGAAGGCCAAGGATTAGAGATCTCCTGTCGTGACATGGAAACCCAACCTCATTTTTTATTTTCTAGCACAAATCTTGATATACGCGAGTTGTAGTGGAGCAACAAGCGTATACGCATCTTGCATAGTAGTTAGGGAGAGTATATGTGGAAAAATGTATGTTTTTATCTCTAGATTCATCAAAAAGGGATGAGAAGTCTGCATAGGGAAATGGAAAAAGGCCCTCTATGCAAGATAGAAATGGTGAGGCAAATCTTGCTATAACATATGCCCCCTAATGTTTGAGATCAGAGGAGTATCTTTGATGGCCAAAATACATTATAAATAACCCAGAAGTGGAGTGGTAGAGAACCAGCTGGACGAACTCAATTTCTCATTACATTATGCACTGACTTTGCATACATGGCTTCCAAGAATACAATGCAGATCCATGTGGAAAATATACCAAACAAGTGTTCATGGCCATGAATAGGAAAATATAAATGTGGTTACATGCCAAGAGATTTCATAGTCACGAACAAGGCCCGGTGAAACCAATCTCAAAAATCAATCTGAAGATGTCTATATACCATGGAGTACAATCTGATCTCCCATGATCACTGAAGTCAAATAGGTACTGGTCCGATGAAATAGAAGCAACAACTAAGGAAAGTTGTGGTCACATAGTGATGTCTTCAAGTCTTCTACACTATCCGCCAATAGTGCAAGTCTACATCATGTGAATAGATGAGTTGAGGTCAAACATGATGAGACATCGTTTGATTACCTGTCATTGAGGTATACCGTTAACAAACGTGAGACAACCTACCGATGATGAAAGTAGGTATCAAGGCACTGAGTACATCTCTACAAATGTGAATAAAGGAGTTGGTGTCGAACACTTGAGAGATCCATTGATCAGGGGACATTGATGTATTCCCATCTGTCAATGGCGAGAGAACCTGCCACTAATGACTACAAGCCTCAAGGCACTCATAAAACTATAGGTCTCGTATCCAGAATAAATGAGCTGAAGTCGATGGAAAGAGACCCACTGAAAGGAGAGTATTGAGGCATCTCTCATCAGTCAACACGAGGAACAAAGCAAGAGCTTCATGATTTGGTGGAGATTGGACGAAGAACATGTTCATGAACCAACGACCATGTGCATCTTTCGCGTGTGCCAAATGCAAGCGGTACATGAAAAACACCCTATGAATAGCAGCCAATGATGAAAACTGTTGAAAAAGGCAAGGAAACCACCAATAAGGATAATGGCATCCAAGACACTGCACGAATACCAAAGTTTGAATAGATGTCTTGCCATCAAACACAAGGGAAACCACCCAGTCAACAACCAATGATAAAATGTGGATTGTTGGGTTCAAGGTGACCTACCAATGATGAAAGTAGGGCTAAGGTGCATGATAATACCAATGTATCAAGTGATTCTGAGACAAACTGAGGGTCTGGCCTACATGAAAAGTCAATATTTATGAGGAGTGGCTCACATAGGTTGATAGAATTCCTTTGAACAAGATCATGAAACATATGGTAGACTCCGATAGCATAGACTTGATGATGTGATGATTAGATGTAGGAGGCATCTATAATGTTCTCTATAGGGACTGGAAGAGTAACCAGTCGGTAGAGAAAACTTTATAGCGAGATCAGCTTCCTAAGGCCATGCTAAACCCAAACTTATGATGATGCAAGGACTCAATAACTTTGTGCTCTATTCAAAGGCAACACGACTGCTGCCAATTAAAATATAGTACTCCCTTCCCGCCCGTCTGTTTTTGTTTTTTCATAAAAAATGAATGCTATGATACAGTGGAGGGAACGAGTGTCGCAAGTAAGAAAAACTAGTTCTAGCAGTGGAACGTGCCTATGCTCAATGCAAGGAAATGCATGTGGGAGATGGACACTTGGGGTGATGTTCCCTCCAGGGTATAGGGTGTCAAATTGAGAAGGATATAAACAAGGCTCTGCTTGGTTGAGGATGCAAACTACTTAGGCAATGGTTTATAACGCAAAGTGAGAATCGTCTAAAGGCTCAATACTGCAAGCAAGGGCATGAGATGCAATCACAAATTGATGCCAAAGAATGTCCCTTATATATATATATATATA
>ML806743.1:90989-147044 GCA_009831015.1 Picea engelmannii
AATATTACAATCCATAATGAATTTGTGCACATGGCTTCAAATTTGAATTACACTACAGATCCATGTGGAAATATACCAAGTAGTTGTTCATGGCCATGAATAGGCAATACAAAGTAGACACATGCCATAGGTTGTCATATTCAAAAACAAGGCCCAGTGGAAAACCACTCTCAAAATCAATCTGAAGATACATGTATACAATGGAGTACAATATGATCTCCCATGATCACTGAATTCATATGGGCACTGGTCCAATGGAAACATCTCAGGAAAGATGTTATTGTAAACTAATGCTCTATGTCTTCGACACTATCCGCAAAGGTGAAATTCTACATCATGTGAATAGAGGAGTTGATGACGAACACCAAGTACATTCTTATAATTGTGAATAAAGGTGTTGAGGTCGAACACTTGAAGAGTCCATCGATCAGGAGACATTGATGTATTCCCAACTATTGATGGTGGGAAAACCTGCCATTGATGACTACAAGCCTCTAGGTACTCATAGGACTCCAGGTATCGTTTCTAGAATAGATGAGTTGAATTCGATGGAAGGAGACCCGCTAAAAGGAAATCATTAAGGAATCTCTCATCAATCAACATGAGGTACAAAGAAATTTCTTAATGATTTGGAGGAACTCAGATGAAGAGGATGTTCATGAACCAACAACCTTGCGTGTCTTTCGCATGCACCAGATGCAAGTAGTGCAAAAACAATACCCTTTGAATAAAAATCAATAAGGAAGACTACCGAAAAAGGTAAGGAAACCACCAATAAGGCTAATGGAATCCAAGACACTGCAAGAATCCCAATGTGTGAGTAGATTTCTTGTTGCTAAACATAAGGGAAACCCCCCATTCAGCGACCAATGAGGAGATGTCAACTACTGGGTTCAAGGATACCTACCTATAATGAAAGTAGTGTTACACATCAAAATTGCTCAGCTGGATAAGTGTCGCATGTCCCTCTCAATCGACGTAAGTGTCGCATCTTCCCTACAACTTTCGCAAGTGTCGCAAGTTGGTCACTAGTGTCGCAAATGATGTTTAGACATATTGTCATGACGATGACACTAAGGTGGCACTTATAACATCTCACATGACTAATTTGAAGGAGGAGAACTGGTTTACTGAAGTAAAATAACTCTTGACACCTGAAAGGAACCCTGAAACAAAGGTTTGGAGGGGGAGCACTCCCCTACTTCAGCCCCAGAAGTGCTGGCACTCCCCTACAAGGCTTCAGGGAGCATTATAATGCTTCCCAGCCCCCTCTGAAGGAGCGCTTCTCATATTGAGAGCGCTGGCGCTCCCCAAGGCTTACCAAGGAGTGTTACAGTGCTCTGATGCCCCTTCTAAGGGAGCGCTACCTAATCTGAGGCAGTAGTTGGCCTGATGAGGAGAATAAGGGGAGGATCTTTCGAGATTAGGAGGCAGTTGTGCTTGAATTCTTGGTTTCATCAAGAGATCCCTGATCTAAGGAGAAGTTTCCCAACTTGTTCTAAAGATAACTCAAGAGGTTAAGCTCCTCTTAACCTATATAAACAGGCTCTATGATGGTGAAAAGGGGGAAGAATTGAAGTTATGACACTTATGATCTTGGAGGAAACTTAGAGCCAGCCAAAGGAGAGTGATCAGTGAAGCTGCTGTTATCTAGGTTGTGGAGCTTTCAGACAAGGGTTAGACGAAGGGGATTTGATGAATATGTCGCATTCACATCTACGATTGTAAGTACTGTTGTAGTTATTCTCATCAATATGACACACTTGGCCTATTTCTTTCTAGTTTGTGTCTAATGTTACATGAACTTATCACTAGTTGATAGATCTGTTTTCAAACTAATATCAATAGAGTAGGAAGTGGTCGTATCTTGTTTTGTCCACAGGATCCAGCGAGGAGCAAAGGATTGGAGCGAAACTCAGAGCATGCAGGGACAAACGTCGATAAAAAGGTACTTTTGCCATCCTACCTTCTCATGTGTTAGTTTAGATATATTTGAAAGGAAGTCAGTGTCCATGATAAGCACTTTTCTTTCTAGGGTTAAGGTCAAGCTCTAGAGGTGATCTACCTGTCCTCAAGGAGATTTTCCTACAACAGAAACTGGCGACTCCACTGGGGAGATAGCCTGAAACCGAAACTTCTTGTTGTGATTTTTCTCCTCATTGACCTTGTTCTATCCTTTGATTGTTTCAGGCCTAGTTCATTCCTCTTTGTTTGGTTTCATGAGCTGATTAGCTGCTTACCTTATCACACTCAACATACTTGTCAAGTTTGAATCCCAATTTTTGGAATTTTTTGACATTTCTGGGGCTTTTAGACCCTGGCACCCCTGTCCTAGTGTTAATAGAGCACCAACGCTCCCCCATACCTCTACACAGAGCGTTATAATTCTCCTTGCCCTTGGCAACAGAGCGCCAACCTCTTTTTGTCCCAAAACCCCTCCAGAACTGCCTTTTTCAGGGTTTGCCTCTGTGTCTCTTTTGCTGAGTGATCTAGTGAGTCAACTTTTCTTCCCTTTCAGCCTTGACATCTGTCTTTTTGAAGAATAAACACCTTGTTAACTGGATCTTGTAGCCTTCTTCACTATTTTCATTGAGTTTTTCCTGTTGAGTGAAGTCTGAAACCCATACATTGTTCTTCTCTCCTCATCAGCTGAGTAAAAAACCCTGGTGAAGGTCATCAAAGGCCTATAGACCTCTTTGTCTTGATTTCGGTTAAGGTCATTGTTCTTGAACTTTTTCTTTTGGGTGTGAAGTTTGTTTTTCTCTTTGATTGTTTCTTTTCTTTTGCTTTTTCGTTTTGATCGCTACGAAAGGGTTTATTGTTTGTGTGACTTTTGCTTGTGCTAGATTGGTTTTCATTCATACCAAGAAGGTAATTAGCAAGACAAGAATTGTGTCGTATTGATCATCATCCATACGCAAACAATAAAAGACATCTTTATGATTGATTGTGCATATTAGAAGGCATTTAAAAGTTTTTGCATTACATCAGGATTTGATTGAGAAAAGAATCATTTGAGGGAATTCCGTATTTGTGCTTGTTAGTGAAAAGAACTCTCTCTCTCCCTTAGATAGATGTTCATTGAAAGGAAATGAATGCTTATCATATTTGATGCACTCTTTGGGTCTGAGTCACAATTCCATTTGTTTCACTTCCATGCACCCCTTTGTGTAAAGAACAGCCATAAAAATCAACGCTAAATAAAATTTATTTCGAACTTTTTCTTTTCTAGGATCCTCCACCAACAGTAGACTAGGCTTAGTACTTTGGATCAGGGCTGTGAGCATAACTCTCCAAAGTTTCCTAAACAAACAGTAGCATCCTGAGTTAGGGAGAGTCAAATCCAGTTATCGTATAAGTCTGCCTGGGATCCCCCTCTCACACAGGGGTTATGCACGAGGTCGCATTCGAGTGAGCTACGAGGACTAACCCTCCGTGGTTTAACTAATTGTGGTGGTCATATCATATTATGGGGATCACTTTGAGGTAAATCCACAATTACTGCGTGGAAGCCTTTTAGTTGGTTTTGGGCTTGATACCCTGCCTGTACGTTCAGATCGGACTGTCGACTATTCCCACCCAGGGGCTGACTGTGAATTGGTAACCTTAGTGGCCATAATCTTTAGGGTCTTACACAAGGTGACGGTGACGGGAAGTCTCACTGTACCTGGAGAAGACATTGGTCAAACTCACTCAGGCTCCTTGGAGGGTAAATCCACAATTACTGCGTGGAAGATTGCACCAAGGCATAAGTCCGTTAAGCAGGTTGCCATTGTAACTGTTCCACACTATCCCCTCCCCTTCTGGACTTGATCATGCGACGTTGGATTTCATCACCAACTAGTACGGTCATCAAAAGAAGGTCTTGTTTGCTTGGTTGTGATTCTTAGATTCTATTAGCGTATGCTGTTTCTTTTACTTAGTGGACCTTAGGTTGAGTCAGTGTTAATGGCATCAAATCCTGGGAGTACCAATGGAGGAACCCCTTCTCCTGGGGAACCTTATACTTTTCCTTCGTTTGGAAACTTTGGGCCTCCATATGTTGCCACACTGAGTCTTCCAGGACTCACTATTGGATTACCAGTTTGGTTGTTCCCCACTCCGGTGATCCCGAATCCTCCCAATGTTTTAGTTGCACCTAATACTTTGGATGTCAGTGCACCACCCACACATCAACCTCATGTCGACTTTTCGCCTTCTTCGCCCATCAAGTCTCCTTCCATTTCTCCTTCTTCACCCAGTGAAAGCTCTAAAGCAAGTAGCCAGGTTGATCAGAAGAAGAATAAACAGAAAGAGAAGAAGAAGAAGAGCCCAAAAAGGACCAAGGCCCCAACAACATCAGATATTGGCTCTAAGAAACCAGTTACTGTTAATAGTACTGGGAGTGTTGATGAGATCAACAAGATTAAAAGGAAGAATCCGAAACCCAAATTCCCTTGCAGCCTTTGTAAGGGTGACCACTTTCTGAAGGATTGCCCCGGTCTTACCCAGGTCTTAGAAATATGGTCCTCTACGTCATCGGCCTCTGTCGGTCATGTCGATGATACCTCGTCAACTAGTGATGTTCAGGTTGGTAAGAAGAAGAAAACTCTCAAGTTCCCTTGCATGTTATGTAAAGGTGATCATTACTCTCACCTTTGTCCTCGCATGGACAAGGCTTCTTCTCTTTTGGAATAACTTCAACTTCCAAAAGGTTATTGTAAGCTTTCCTCTGACCCATCATTGGTTGATGGACTGGTCAATCTGGTTCCATCCCTGGTCAGTCCGGTTGATTAGGTGGTCAATCTAGTTTCCTCCTCGATTGAACCACAAACCCAAGTAGCTGATCCAGTTCCGTCATCGATCAACCCCACTCTTCATCAAAAGAGTGACACCAAAGAGGTCGATCCAGTTTCTCCATCGGTCGATCCCATTCCTCCATTGAGGAATGTCAAAGTGACTGATCCAGTCCCTTCCTCGCTCAGTCCCACTCTTCCTCTGAAGAGTGCCCAAGTGGTCTATCCAAGTCCACCATTGGTCGATCCGATCCAATCATCAGTTGATCCTACTCTCCTTCTAGAGAGTAAACCCGATACTGCCATGTTTTTCTTGTTAATACAGACTCTACCGTGCCTGGGGGCATTCCTCCTCCTCCTATGGAACCCCCTCCAAGTAATGAAGCCATCCTTTTTGATTGGGGTGCACTAACTGGACCTCATCTCCCCTCTCACGTTCCTTTCCAGATTATAGTACAGGTTCGTGGTCGGGACGTTCCTCAAACGTTGATAGACGAAGGTGCATCCGTTAGTATTTTGTCTTCTATTGCTTGGTACACTTTGGGCTATCTGCAGCTTTCATCGGTTACACAGAATCTGTTATCTTTTAACAGAAGAACTAGTCAACCTTTAGGGATCCTTCCTCAGTTTCCTGTAACTTTGGGAGGGAAAACTATCTTTATCGATGTCATGGTAGTCCGAGACCCCTTAGATTTCTCTTTACTCCTTGGGCGGGATTATGTCTATGCTATGAAAGCTCTTGTATCCACCCTTTTCCGTGTGATATCTTTCCCTCACGATGGAAGAATTGTGATTGTTGATCAACTTTCATTCATCGGCCCTGACTGGATTACCTCCCTAAGTGGTTCTTATATGCAGACAATATCACCCCCGCCGCATGTCAATTATGTGGCGTTTTCTCCCATGCTTTCCACTTCCGACGATTTGGATCCGGTAGTTGACATGGTGATCTCTTCGGTAGGGTTATTGGAGCCTGATCTCCTTACCCCCGTCAAAACCCTCGACATGTGTTCCTTCCAGAGTGATTATCTTCCATCCGACGAAGATCTCTTGGAATCCATGACCGAGTTTTGTCCCTTGACATGGTATCCTTCCAGAGCATTATCCTCTTGGAATCCATGATCAAGAAGCAACCATGAGCATAGTTTCTCTTCTCTGTGGCAAGCTCATTAAAAAATGAAACAGAGGCCACTAGCTTTCATGTTGGGGGCATAACGAGCATATTTTCTCTTCTCTGTGGCAAGCTCGTTAAAAAATGAAACAGAGGCCACTAGCTTTCATGCTGGGGGCAACCACGAGCATAGTTTCCTTTCTCTGTGGCAAGCTCGTTAAAAAATGAAATAGAGGTCATGAGCATAGTTTTCTTCATTGTAGCAAGCTCGTTAAAAAATGAAACAACAATCTGGGGATCGAACCCGGAACCCCGAGCATAGTTCTTTTCCTATGTCAAGCTCATTAAAAAATGAAACAATCACCTCTCCCTTCAAGTTGAGTCTTTCACCAGATCTCGTAGATGTCGAGTCAAGTCTTTCGTTAGGTCTCGTTTTTGAACCTTCATCTCATCCACCTGATCCTTTTTCTCCATCTAGTATAGAAATTGGTGAAAACCTCAAAGTCAGTGAATGAATTAAAGCTTGGGGGGCATGTCTCCAGCCTTTGATGATCATTTTGGAGCTAAGTCACTAGATTTCAAGCTGGGGGCATACCGAGCTTAGTCTTTGTTCTTTCTCGTGCTCATAAATACATGAGAATGTAACAGGATAAACTTTTATCTCTTTTTTGGACCCGTATGGATACGAGCACACGAAAAAGGAACCCCCCTGGAGTCTCCTTTAAAACCTTTTCAGACTCTCTAAATATGAAAATATTGTCGAGTGACCTTGCTTCCTTTCACACTCGTTAAAAGGTCATAAAGGGCATCTTTCGAGCGATAGTTTACCCCTTTCTCAGTCTTGTTAGACTACTGTACGAAAAAGGAACTGAGAGAGTTCTCTTTTAAGTGTTTTTCCAAACTCTATAATCCCAAAAAACCTTCGAGTTTTCTGTCTTTGGACTCGTTAAAGCACACATCGACAGACCCATATGGGATTGAACCCTTACTTCTTCCGGTTCGTTAAACAAAGGAAAAGGAACTTACCGAAGGTGAGTTATATCGAGCACGTGTTATCCTCCTCGAGCTCATTAAATAAAAAAGAGGTACTCATCTATCTGGATGAGGGAAAAAATTGAAAGGAGCAAGCCAAGCAGTCTCTTGAGAACATCATCTGGCACTTCTTAGAGTCGCCCTTGAACATAGCACTTTGTCATTTGCACATATCATAATCCATTGAACCTCTGCACCGAGCCAATCCTTTGAGTTTCCTTTCACTCCTTTGGGTCACCCGACGCAAGTCACAGTATCCATTGCATAGTTTTGGTCCATGTCATGTTCTGTTGTTGTGCCTCAGTGTTCAAGGGAAGTATCCACCTCAAGATTCAGCCATCCCAAATATCTTGCCTCAAAACCTGTGTCAGTCCATGTCCATTTGATCTACCAATTATATATCCATGTCCGTTTCGTTTCGTTGATGGGGGATACATCAAGGCCCTCCCTCGACGAGTCTATTCCTGTCAACTCCAACACATTATCCGGGAATCAGACTTAGAAACCAGTTAGTACTTTGGGACCTGCATGCCTCAATGGCAGGCCTCCTCACATTCGACAGTGGGTTTACATCATTGACCCCTGATCGAATGATTCCATGGATGTTCGACCTCAGCTCATCTATTCACATTCGCTGGAATGTACTAGGGTACCTCAGGAATCATTGGCATTAATCGTGATCTCCCTCGCACTTGTTAACGGTTCACACCATTGACCGGTAATCAAGTGGTTTCTACCGTGTTCGACATCAAGACATCTGTTCACATGGTCAGATTCGTACCATATTGGGATTGGTAAGAAGACCCTGGGTCGAGCCATCACTTTGATATATGCTTCGCCCAGGCTGCGAAGGAGTTCCATTGGACAAAGAACACATACACTGTTACATAGATCCACTTTGTATTGGTCATGGCTATGTCTTGTCATCTCGTAGATCCACTGTGTATTCTTCGTGGCTACGGTCAGTCCGAGTCATTAGAGTATAGATCCACATTGTATCTTTAGTGGCTATACCTTTTTATCAATACAATTATGGATCTGCAATGTATTTTATGGTGGCCATATCCTACTAAGTCTTGATCACCCAAGCATAGGTATGCCTGCCTTGGGTTTTGAAATATGTCATGATATTTGTTGGATGTTTATGTGCAGCTTCCGTCAGGTTCTCCGAGTCTATACCCTTGCTTGAGCATCTACAAAGTATTTCAGTTATGAGTTGGCATATTCTAACTTCATACTTTGGGGGGAATTCTGTTACACGTCAAAATTGCTCAGCTGGATAAGTGTCGCATGTCCCTCTCAATCGACGTAAGTGTCGCATCTTCCCTACAACTTTCGCAAGTGTCGCAAGTTGGTCACTAGTGTCGCAAATGATGTTCAGACATATTGTCATGACGAAGACACTAAGGAGGCACTTATAACATCTCACATGACTGATTTGAAGGAGGAGAACTGGTTTACTGAAGTCAGATAACTCTTGACACCTAAAAGGAACCCTGAAACAAAGATTTGGAGGGGGAGCGCTCCCCTACTTCAGCCCCAGAAGTGTTGGCGCTCCCCTACAAGGCTTCAAGGAGCGTTATAACGCTTCCCAACCCCCTCTGAAGGAGCGCTGCTCATCTTGAGAGTGTTGGCACTCCCCAAGGCTTACCAAGGAGCGCTACAGTGCTCTGATGCCCCTTCTAAAGGAGCGGTGCCTAATCTGAGGCAGTGGTTGGCCCGTTGAGGAGAATAAGGGGAGGATCTTTCGATATTAGGAGGCAGTTATGCTCGAATTATTGGTTTCATCAAGAGATCCCTAATCTAAGGAGAAGGTTTCCAACTTTTTCTAAAGATAACTCAAGAGGTTAAGCTCCTCTTAACCTATATAAACAGGCTATATGATGGTGAAAAGGGGGAAGAATTGAAGTTATGAAACTTATGATCTTGGAGGAAACTTACAGCCAGCCAAAGGAGAGTGATCAGTGAAGCTGCTGTTATCCAGGTTGTGGAGCTTTCAGGCAAGGGTTAGATGAAGGGGACTTGACGAAGCTGTCGCATTCACATCTATGATTGTAAGTACTGTTGTCATTATTCTCATCAAAATGACACGCTTGGCTTGTTTCTTTCTAGTTTGTGTCTAATGTTACATGAACTTATCACTAGTTTATAGATCTATTTTCAAACTAATATCAATAGAGTAGGAAGCGGTCATATCTTGTTTTGTCCACGGGATCCAGCGAGGAGCAAAGGATTGGAGTGCAACTTGGAGCTTGCAGGGACAAACATCGATAAAAAGGTACTTCTGTCATCCTTCCTTCTCATGTGTTAGTTTAGATAGATTTGAAAGGAAGTCAGTGTCCATGATAAGCACTTTTCTGTCTATGGTTAAGGTCAAGCTCTAGAGGTGATCTACCTGTCCGCAGGGAGATTTTCCTACAACAAGTAGGACCAGGGTACATGGTAGGACTATAGATTCATTTAACTCTGAGACACAGTAAGGGTATGGCCGACATGCAAAGTAAAGAGTTCTAAGAAATGGCCAACACAGGATTATAGACTTCCTTTGAACAAGAGCAAGAGACATATGGAGGACTATGGCAGCATTAACTTGATGATGAAACTTTCTGATGCAGGAGGCATCAATCAAACTCTCCATAGGGACTAGAAGAATAACCAATTTGAGGAGTCAACTCTAAGTAACGAGCTCAGCTTCCTAAGGTCATGCTAAACCCAAACTTTGGATGACAAGTGGACTCAAAAGTTTTTTCTATGTTCAAAGGCAACACAACTATTTCTGATATAAGATAATATTATTTTCCCGCTCGTCTTTTTTTTTTTTCATAGGAAAATGAATGTTATGATACAGTGGTGGAAACGAGTGTCATGAGTAAGCAACTAGCTCCAAACAATGGAACATACCTATGCTCAATGCAAGGAAGTGCAAGCGAGGCATGGACACTTGGGGGAATGTTTCATCTGAGGGTACAGGGTGTCAAGCTGCAAAGGATATAAACAAGGCTTGGTTTGGCTGGTGATGCAAATTGCTGAGGTAAAAGGATTATAACGAGAAAGTGAGAATCAACAATAGGCTCAATACTGCAAGCAAGAGGATGAAATTCAATTAAAACTTAACTCAAAAGAATGTCATTTTCATAAATTTAGTACCCTAGGCTCGAAAAAGTATAAAGTACAATACCTAGGAGAAATCTTCTAGCCAATGTTGACTAGAGTGTTCCTTTTTAGAAATTAGTCTACTTGGTCCGAAAAAGGGTTAAACTTACACCAAATAGATGCCATTTCAAATCCAATTAATAAGTGTGAAAGAGACAAGTTCACTCGATAATTTTTTCGCTTTTAAGAGAGTCGGAAAATAGCTTAAACAAGACTTGGTGGGAGTCCCATAGGTGATGGTCAGAATGCTTATGAGTAAGAATATGAGGTTTGAATGCAAAGTCATATTAGAACTATAAAGGACTCTTGATCCTATGGAATAATATATGCATGGGCACCAAATGGAATAAACGTTCTGTTGAGGGGTCCTAAATCCATTTAAATCAACAACAGGAACCAAACCTGCCACCGAGGCCCAATTAGACTCTGCAACGTTTGATAGTGGAATGGTCCTCCATATCTTGGGATTCGACCAATTAATCTATGGGATTTACATAGTGATTGACAAGATGTCTTCTTGTGAAATCTCCTCCTTCAGTTTGAACGTTCTCTTTTTTGTATTCTCTTTTACAGGTGGATCTGATACAAGATATTTGTTAGTATAAACCAGCTGAGTAACAAAGTGGAAAATCTTAACTACTCAAGAAGGATGAGCTATGGATAACCCTCATGTTCAAGCATGCAGACAATGACTCTTACACCTACGACAAGCCTAGTACTAATACATCAACTTGTTGGTATTCCATTATTGAGTGAGATACAATTATCGAAATAAAACATACATGCAATAAACGATGGCAAGAAAAATAGTTTCCTTAGCTCTAATCACTAATCACACAACGATTTTATTTCCATCATTAGAGACAAGAACTATAAAATATTGAATCAGCTAACTTATTAATAGATTTAGAAACTCTTACTCATTACAACATCCATTCATGAGATAAAGTCGAAAGTAATTCCTCCTTAGATCCAATCACACACACCTTTGATGAAAAACATAAGTTTGTCTCTGGTCCTAAACAAGACTTCTCAATTAAGGTAGTTCAGAAATAGTTCTTTCCAATTCCAAAAATGAGGGTCTTTTGAAAAACCATCGACCATTTCTAACATGTCGATCCTCTTATTTATAACAAATTATCAACTAAAAATAACTATCAAAGTGCAAGCTAAGTAAAACAAAACATCGTCACATGGCGCTTTCAACTCTCAGTCTTCTAAGAGTCATCAAATGGTTTCACTTGAGTGGATGACTCTTCCCATACTCCAACCATTTGACGAAGATTTCCTCGCATGTGTTAGCATATGAGAATCTGTGTTGGTCCATCGGGGCTGAAAGGATCTCCTTTATTTCCAGTGCTTGTTCCCGATACTTTATTACTTTAACACTTAACTATTGTAACATTGTCTAAGCCTTGATCAGGTGCTCCATAAACTGTTGTACTTGACCTGGCACCATGTTCACCACCTTTTCTATCTCTGCAGTCCACGATAAGTCTTGTTTTGCATATAGTTTGACTATGTCATGCAAGTCGACAAAGTCCTTGGGTGTGTTGAATTCTGGGAGATTGATGTCTCTCATCGCCCGATTGATCTTGGTCTAGCGCCTTATGCAATCAGCCCATTTCTCTTAGATATCCTAATGAGGTTCTTGGGCCATTTTCACCCAGTATTCGGCTGACTTCCTTATACGGTTGATGTTGTTGTACCTTAGTACCTAAATATTGTGCTCTTCAGTAGCTCAGCCCTTTTGATTCGCTTTGATGTAATCAATTCTTTCCACCACTTGGTGGGATTTCTCATACCATATTTCCATGTCCTTTCACATTGCCAATGCCATAAGGGTGTCTTCTTGTAAATCAATTATCCTTGCATTGAAAAGGTGTCGCTCATTCATGAATTTATTGTAGGCATCCTGGAATTCACTTCTTAAGAACATTGTGGCCTATGTGGAGTCCTGATAATATTTCTCCAAATCTCACAGATGATCCAACTCCTTTAGCGCAGTGGCCAAATCCTCTTCATCTTTCTCTGCTCTATCCAGGGTGGCATCTATGATTTCCATCCCTGCGTCGATAAGCTCGGACGTCTTGGCATGCTTCATGCTAATCAATTTCTCCTATGTGGTGATGAGGATGGAGTTGTCTAGAGTAAGCCTCCTCTTCTTGGTGTTTATCTTCATGATGTCTTTCCTCTTTTGGTCATAGGAAATGGCTTGTATATCAGGGAACTCATCCATGGGTTCAGGGATTTGTTTCTCTCCCCAAGTAAGAGTGTTTCCTAGGATCTGGATGATGTATATATGTTCAAGACTGGGTTCTTGAACTTCTTTTGTATGTCCTAAAAGCTTGGCCTCTGGTTGTTTCTTATCGGGAGGTAAAGTACCGGCTAAAATTGATGAATCAAGGGCAGGATAGGCACTTACTTGATAATCGACTGTTGAGATGTTAACTTTCGGTTGTGGAATTTCTTTCGCTTGTTCAGCTGATTCTAGCTCATCCCTTGAGTTGTCTATTGGGATCCCCAGTGCTTGCCTCTGTATCGCCAAAGGCCGGAGGATGGATGAAAATTTTCTTTGTTTTTGTCTTGACAACAAGCTCCAGCCTAGGGGTATACTCCAATTGCCTCGTGGTCCCTGGTGAAGAACCTTCACCTATCTCTGGTTCTTTTAGATTTGGTTCCCTCAGCGAGCGTCTGGTGGTTGGCTTTC
Organism: Picea engelmannii; assembly: GCA_009831015.1. Taxonomy (NCBI): domain Eukaryota; kingdom Viridiplantae; phylum Streptophyta; class Pinopsida; order Pinales; family Pinaceae; genus Picea; species Picea engelmannii. The sequence continues at coordinate 103,771 of ML806743.1, forward strand.
TCGGTGGCATTGTTCCTGCAACTTGAGCAAAGTTTAGAGACTATGTAAAAAATCAGATGAACATGTATAAATTATAACCAACTAATTGACAGACTTGGATACATACCTTTGAAGCTCATTAAAACTATTTTTTTTTATAATCACGAGGGTCAGTACAGTCTTCAACTTGCTCGTTTTTCTCCTTCGGACGGTCTGGAATTCTCTTACATGTAGAATGAATTTGTTCACAACGGTTCAAGACATTTAAACATGAAATACCTTACCGTGTCACACCATCCATTCAATTCGGGTTATGAATGAAATTTCAATAAATCTGCTACCGAATCTTTAGAGGAGTAGAAATTAAATTCATCGTGGGGTGACAACGGAGACATGGGTGATGATGTGGTCTAACAACGATTTCAAAAATGTTGTTTTAATTGGCGCACGAGGTAGCAACTAATGTGGGATCGAGTATTAATTAGCTCCTTAAATGTTCAAAATCTGATTGTATCTAATGTTGAAAAGGTCATGTCATGCCACTCTTTTAGTGGGTGCATCAGGGGTCAGGATTGTGCTATGAACATTTCCATTAATATCCTCCTGCAAAAACTTCGACGTTGATCGATCTTACCGTACAATGCTGACATGGAAAAGATGACTCAGAGGTGTGACTAGGACCTAGGGAACCAAGAATGACTCTGAATAGAACTAGACTGTATAACCCTCTTACCTGGTAAAGACACATGGAATTTGAGACCAGTGACTTAATTCACTCGTATTAATCGGATTTAGGCCTTTCCTTAAGTTATTCATTCTAAAACCAAATCCTAGCTTGTTGATGTTGAAAAGTGTCAAGGATCGGTAATCGTCAATAAACCTACCCAAGTGCTCTTGGATCGACTCCCTTGAAAAATTCCTGATGCTGAAAACACATCGGGGATCGACGATCTGGGATAACATTATCGTGGTCAAAAATTTTGTTGTGATCATTCTATATTTTTCCTGATCCTGATAAAGTGCATTGAGCATCAACTATCGACGATTTCTTTTCATCCTTTGTTAATCTCTATCCTCGTATTTTACCGATGCCAAAGGGGATCATCTATCTCTCAATCCTTTATGCGAAAAAATTACGCAAACCAAAACTTCCTTCGGTCGATTCTGATGAATATCGATGCTCAACACTTGTTTTTTTCCGATTGGTTCCTTTACTTACTTGACTTCTTTCTGACGTCGAACCTAAGCGTGTTAGGTGCAATGTTTGGTTGTCGATTCTTAACTCATGTGTTAAGGCCTTTTATTCTTGGGGTTTCATAAGTTCCAGCAAACCTGAATAGGTGATGAGAGTCATGATAATAAACAAAGACAAAACATTTCCCAAAATGAAATTGAATCAGATAGTGCAGAAAAAAAGTGGTACCCAAAAAGTGAAAATATTTGATAAGGCTTTTTTAGGGTGTGTTGAGTGCTCAACAAATGGTGACTTACTAGGTGAAAGAAGAATATTTGTTCCTACCTCAGGCTCAGCCAATGCAAAAGCTGGTTAAGAACTTAACTATTTTTTATCAGAGCCTCTTCTATCCTTGTTTTTGAAATTCTATGGTTGGTGAAATCTGGGCCTGCCTGTGGGGTTTCAACCTTTATTCCACCTTTATTTCTTGTAACCATGACCCATTCCATATTTTTACAAGATTCAAGTAAAGCATTCACTGGCACCAGGCCTTTTAGTTATCATCATTGACTTTCTACGGTGTTGCTTTGCTGCCAGCGAGTGTCCATAGCATCGGTGGAGTCACCCCGAAGTCACAGACCTTGCTTCTCTACCAGCGAGCGTCCATATCCCCAACGGAGTTATATGCATACCCTCTCCTAATTTTCACTCATTTGATATAATTGATTTTATTTCGGCAGAATGCCATGAGCGAGTGGACGAGGAGGATGTTTGTTATTTGAAAAAAATAAAAATGAGATGGTTAAGATGAATTTTTGTTAGCTCTGTCTTGTGGTGCATGTAGTCCTTTCCAACTTACCATCTTTCCCTTCAGGTTTTACCAGACCACCAAGTGGACACTTCATCACTTTTCAAAGGTTTTTTATTTGCATAGGTTAGATACAAAACTCCTTCAAAAAAATCACAAGTCTCCCAACGCTTCTTGAGTTGTATGTAAGCATGATTTAGGAACAGAGTTTGTCATATCGCATGAAATAAGGTCAACCAATGCCTTGCTAAACACAAACTTCAAAAGCATATAAAGTACTATAACAAGAAAAAAAACAAAAAATGAACTCTGCAATCAGCCTACCTAAAAACAAAATATCATGAAAACACGCACATTTTTATATTTTTTTAAATATATATATATATATATATATATATATATATATATATATATATATATATATATTAACAGAAATATTGTTTTAGGGATTGGCCATTCACCGAGAGGGCGTCAGGTTCCCCCCTCAAATTTTGCAACCGATACGTGCCTACCCCAATTTTCTCAGCCACTTGAAAAGGTCTGAGCCATAGATTCTGAAACTTTGAATGCTTTCCCTTCATCTCATTTTCTCTGTCCCACTTCAGGACTAAGTCTCCTACTTCAAAATTCTTCTCTTTGGCCTTATGCTTGTCAAACCACCTTTTAACTATCTGTTGATGAGCAATGAACTTTGAATTTTTTTTCTCCCTTTCTTCTTCTAGCATGAGGAGGGTGTCAATTCTTTGTTGTATAACTGATGAGGGTTGTCCTCTAGAATACTTAGCAAGATGAAGAGATGGGAGATATAGCTCATTCGGGAGAATGGATTCATGTCTGTATACTAGAAAGTATGGGGAATTCCCCATAGATTCCTTGGGTGTTACTCTATCCTCCCATAAGGCATTGTACAGTGAATTGTGCCAATTCCTTTGGTTGTCTGCAATTGATATTCTCACTAAGTTTTTATTGGTTGATTTTGCCACTCAGTTCCCCTATGGATAGTAGTTTGTAGAGTATATGATTATGATTCCTTTGTCTAAAGAAAACTCCGTTAATAAGGTGGAATAAAAGTAAGTGACATTATTGAAAACAAGGACAGAAGGCATATTGAACCTTGTAATTAGTTGTTGTTCTATGAATTGGATCACCACCTTTTAGTTTACATGAGTCAAAGGGATGGCCTCTGCCCATTTCGTGAAATAGTATGTGGCAGACAGTATGTATCTATGTTGTTTTGAATAAATCAGTGTAATTTATCTTATGATATCTAACCCCCATTTCTCAAATGTCCTAGAGATAACCACAAGTTGGAGTGGGGCAGTTGCTCTCTTTTCCCTCCCCATGCTTATTTGAAAATTTTTACAGTTTCTAGCACATGTGTGAGCATCCCTGAATAGAATAGGCCAATAATAGTCAGCTCTCAGTATTTTGTGGGTGGTGGTATTTCCTGCGAAGTGTCCACCCGCGGGACCATCATGGAGGTCCTTTAGAACCTTGTTCGCATATTCATGTTCGAGACATATTAAAAGTACCACATAATAATTAATGTAGAAGAGCACCGAATTTATGAGGTGATATTGTGTCAATTTTAGTTTGAGATCTCTCATTTCCTTAGGGTTTAGGTTTTCTGGGAAAGTCCCATGGTGAAGAAGATAAGATAATTTCCCATACCAAGACTCCTTCCCTGGGGAGACGTATGAAGCTTCACCACACCATAATTCCAATTCATTCTCCCATCTGGGATCTTCATTTACTTGGTCCTGGGCTTCAGCTGGAAATTTACATAATCCTTGTTCCTTAACCAATTTAGCAGGCTTTATATCGAGATCAAATTCTTGGACCACTACCATCTAATTCCCTCTTCTTTCCCCCATATCCTACTGAGTGAATAAGGATCGGATTGTGGGATGATGAACAATGAATTTGGTATGGTTCTTTAGGATGTAAGATCTGAAGTGTTTCACTGCCTTATAAACTGTATAAGCCTACTATATAAATTTTCAATACAAATTAAGTATTTCCTGGATTCTCCTAATCTAACAACTATATGCCATTGTTCAATACATAATCGATTCTACTAATATGTGTAAATTAAACCACGATCACAAAGTGAAATATCAAGAACACACAACACAAATGTTTTTTCGGGAAAGCGTAAAGGTAAAAACCCCACTATCATATATTATGTATATCTGGATCATGAAACTATCTCATACAAAACTACAATCCAAGAGCTCTCAATACAATACAATCATCTCACACTGTCATACAAAAATCGACAAATACATGTGCCAATATTTTGTCTCCAGACAGCCTGCCTCCTCTGCACAATCCCTGCAATTGGAATTCTCACAATTAATTCAAATTGCCTAGTCTTCACATGCTCATAAGAATATCCACTGCATGTGTTATTGCATGAGTGCATTTCACTCAAATCACAATTGATAACCAAACTGTCCCTTTCACCTGTTATCTCAACTGGGTCTGACATGCATGTAGTTAACCATGGTAAATCTTCAGTTGCATGTGAGATCACTGATTGTGAATTAATTAATAATTAATTCACTAAAATCTCACTAGTGCAAGTTTAGTTACAACTATTACAACTGGGCTTAACTCACTTAACTGAGTTAAACTACTTTACAACTCACATAACTACACATCCTACTCCAACTCACTTAGTTATAAATGAGATAATAGATTAATATTTATTGTCCAATTTATTTAAGGGAAAAATAGATTAGACACACATTTCTTTTTGACTTTTCAACACTCCCTCTCAATAAGAAAGGGATTATCCTTCACTCCAATGCTGTCTCTATGGTATTCGAATTTTCTCCTGGTGAGCGACTTCGTCAAAATGTCTGCATCCTGATCTTCCATAGGAATGTATTGAAGCAACATGATCTTCCACTGCACACAATCTCTGAGATGATGATACTGAACATCTATATGCTTAGATCTATCATGAAACACAGGATTAATTGAGAGTTTAATGCAACTCTGATTATCACAATAAATCATTGTCGAATCTAAATGAGAACCAAACAAACCAACCAAGATCTTTGTCATCTAGATAGCCTCACATCCAGCTTGGCTCGTTTCCATGTATTCCACTTCCGCTAAACTGAGTGCCACAGATCTCTATTTCTTGTTGTACCAAGAAAAAACTGTAGATCCGATACTAAAGATCCCCACTGATGTGCTCTTTCTGTCCATTGGGTTGCCTTCCCAATCTGCATCTGTGAAGCCATGCAACTTCACCTCATCTGTCTATCTATACCATAATCCATACTCAGATGTTCCCTTTAGATATCTTAGGACATGCTTACCCACCTTCCAAAATAGTTTGGTAGGATTAACCATCGCTTGACTCAGTTGGTTAACCACATAGCAAATGTATGGTCTCGGGTTCACTAAATACATTAGCAAACCCACTAACTGTCGATAGACAGTAGCATCCACTACCTCTCCAGAAGTAGCATCCTCTTTCCTCCAGTTTCCTAGAAGAGGAGTATCCAAGGGTTTGCAGCCCTCCATGTGAAACTTACCCAGTATCTCCCTTGCATACTTGCCTTGAGACACAAAAAGTTCACCATCTCGCTACCATATTTCCAATCCAAGGAAATAATGAAGAAGGCCCAAATCTTCATATCGAACTCCTTTGCAAGGTCATCCTTGCATGAGTGTATCAGCTACTCATCACCAGTCAGTATTAAATCATCAACATAAAGAAAAATGATTAAAATCTTACCCTCCACCACAATTTGGTATAGGTTTGCATCCGCTTCACTTTTGGTGAAGCCCAATCCAGTGAAATAGATTTCTTTCCAAGTGTACCAAGCACGGGGTGCTTGCTTCAGCCCATACAATGCTCTCTTGAGTTTGCACACATGTGACTCCTTGTCAAAGGTCTCAAAACCTTCTGGATGTTCAATGTACACTTCTTCCTCAATGATCTCATTGAGAAACACAATTTTTACATCCATCTGATGAATGCACCAGCCCATCTGTGCTGAGAGTGCAAGGATGGATCTTATGGAAGAGTACCTTGCGATAGGTGCAAAGGTCTCATCATAATCTATCCCCTCAATCTATGAGAATCCTCAGGCCACAAACATGGCCTTGTATTTCTCCACACTCCCATAAGCAGCTTGATTTACCTTGTAGATCCATCTCGAATCTACCACCGATTTGTCGACCAGTCTTGCGACAATTTCCCATGCACTGTTTTTGACAATGGAGTCATACTCCTATACCATAGCATCAACCCAAGTGGGATCCTACACTGCTTCCTAAAAGGAATATGGTTCAGTCACAATACATTTGCTCATGAGAGCCATGTATCCAGTAAATTGATCAGGAGACTATCTCTATCTGCGTTGTGAAGTAGGTGTTCCTACATTCTGTGTTGCATCTAGTCTCAATATATCAGCTTCCGTGGTGCGCTTTCTGCCATTTCTGATGGACGACTCTGCATGAGTGGTTTTTTCCACTCCATGAACCTCCTCATGTGGCTGATCCACCTCTTGAGACTCATCTTTGGGAACCAACAGTTCCTCTTCTGCATGCAACTCTAGCTCCCTCTCAAGCGACAACCACATGGCTTTCCCCTCATCGAATTTTATATCCCTTCGCATAACAGTCATCTTACTGTTAGGCAAATACACATGATAATTATGGGGTGTTTCTATGTACCCCATAAATATCCCAACTTCAACAGTCTGTTCCAGCTTCTTCCTGGCATCCTTGGTCACATGCACATAAATAGATGAGCTAAAAATCTTAAAATGAGAAACATCATTTTTCTTACCAGTAAAAGCTTCTTTGAGTGTACTCATGCCAAGTACTCTATGAGGACAACGGTTCTTCACATAAACCGCAGTATTGCATGCTTTTTCCCACAAATTCATTGGTAGGCCCTGATCATGCAACATCGCTCGTGCTACACCCACGATCGTTATGATCTTCCTCTCCACGACCCCATTTTGCTGTGGGTTATGAGGCGCTATGAGTTCTCTTTGAATTCCTTCTCTACTGCAGATGTATTTGAATTCATTAGATATGTATTCTCCACCATTATCGCTCCTCAGAGCTTTCACTTGCTTCCCCAAGTCTTTCTCCACCAATGCTTTAAACTCACAGAAATTTGAGAATGTTTGATCCTTCTTCTGCATGAAGAAAATCCAGCATTTACGAGAAAAGTCATCAACAAAAATAACATAATACCTATGTTTTGTTGTTGAAGCAATGGAGAATGGTCCACACATGTCTGTGTGAATTCCGTCTAGGATCACCGAAGCATGGTTCTCCTTTTCATGAAAGGTGGACTTTACATACTTCCCCATGGTGCAACCCTTGCACTGATCTAACTGAGCAAGTGTTCCCATTTAAAGTCCAATAGATATTTGTTGCATGATCTTCAGGGCTCCATGATGAAGATGGCCCAATCTCCTGTGCCATAATTCTCCCTCGTCCTGGATCACCACTTTTTTTGCCTTACCCATCATGGCAATTCAACCATCTACTTCTAGCATGTAGAGATTCTTAACTCGAATCCCTATCTTCTTGAACTGACCCATTGCTTTATGTCCCAGGAACACTTTTCCATCATTGAAAACAACGTCATAGCCTTTGTCCTCCAACATTGCGACTAAGACTAGGTTTTTCTTCAGACCTGGAACATGCATAACATTTTTCAATTGAAATGGTTTACCTGACTCCCTCTGAAATATAATGGTACCAATGTTTGTCTCACTATATAATCCATCATCACCAAGCTCAATATGCATTCTGAGATCTTTCTCCTCCAAGTCACTGAAAGACTTTCCATCTCTCGTCATGTGGAAGGAAGCACCACTATCCAAATACCACACTGATTCTGATGCCATGCATGTGATCAAAGAGAAGTCAAGTTCAAATTGTGAGGCAAGGGCCTCACTAGTTGCAACTCCAACAACCTTCTTGTTCTTCCTCTTCTGCGGACAGTTAGTAGTGATATGCCCATGTTTGTGATAGTGAAAACACTTCACTTTGGACAAATCCAACTTCTTGACTTTAGACTCGGATTTTGAATGGAATTTATTCCCCTTTCCTTTCCTTGCCTTAGCCACCAAAGAAAAATCCTCTTCATCATCACCTTGATGAAGATCCATCTCTGGTGTTCTGCCTGAACTCCTCCTACACTAGATCTAACCATAGTCATTCTCAGTCTAGCAATTTTTCCCTTCCATTTATAGAGTCTTGATAACTGTGCCAACTCTTGGGAAGTCCTAGGAGCATCAAGCTCACCAAATCATCATTAGCGACTACTATTCCCACACTTCCAAGCTCATCCTGACATTGGAAAAAATTCGTAAGGCATTTTGGAATGGAGTCACCCTTCTCCATCTTGATCTTCCTAAGTTTATCTTTGAGCGCCAATTTCCTATGGTCATTGTTGTTTTAGAATAGATCCGTCAAAACCTTCCAACATAATCCTCCTTGCCTTTTCCACTTTCTTTTTCCATGCATCAAGATTTGGAGTGTATGTCTCATCCGGTTTAGGAATATCTTTGTCAATGTATTCCTTTAAGCCATTGTCTTCGAGCACTGCCTCCATCCTGTCCTTCCAAGAATTGTATTTCAAGCTACCCTCTAGTGCATACTCCAACCTCAAGCCACTGAAAGCCATTTCGTCTTGAATCAATTGTAGCACCAAGAACGTTCTTCCGCAAATTCGAATTTTATCCAACCACAAACTCAACTGCTAAAATCCCTCTTTCCCTGGGAGGTTCGCACCCCACCTTTAAGTAGCCTGAGAGAAGTTCGCACCCTACCTATGTATAGCCTGCGAACTTGACTGGGAGGTTCACACTATAATGCACTGTGGGGTGAGGGAGGTTCCCACCTCTCCCTTGAGTAGCCTACGAGAATCTTCAGAGAAGTTCGCACCTCTCCTTTGAGTAGGGTGCGAGAATTTCTGCTCCTAGAAATCTGCGTAGTCTTCAGCACTAAAGCTTGCACCCTGCGAGAGACGGGACCTACGAAAATAAAACAATTTTCTCACCTCACTTCCATAGCTCCGTGGCTCTATCGTAGCTCCATGGCTCTGATACCATGTAGAAATTTTCAATAAAAATTAAGTATTTCCTAGATTCTCCTGATCTAACAACTATATGCCATTGTTAAATACATAATCGCTTCTACTAATATGCAGAAATTAAACCACGATCACAAAGTGAAATATCAAGACACACACAAAACAGATGTTTTTCTGGGAAAGCGTAAAGATAAAAACCCCACTATAATATATTATGTATATCTGGATCATGAAACGATCTCATACAAAACTCTAATCCAAGATCTCTCAGTACAATACAATCGTCTCACACTGTCATACAAAAATTGACAAATACATGTGCCAATATTTTGTCTCTAGACATCTTGCCTCCTCTGCACAATCCCTGCAATTGGAATTCTCACAATTAATCCAAATTGCCTAGTCTGCACATGCTCATAAGCATATCCACTGCATGTGTGATTTCATGAGTGCATTTCACTCAAATCACAACTGATAGCCAAACTGTCTCTTTCACCTGTTATCTTAACTGGGTCTGACATGCATGTAGTTCACCATGGTAAATCTTCAGTTGCATGTGAGATCACTGATTGTGAATTAATTAATAATTAATTCACTGAACTCTCACTAGTGCAAGTTTAGTTACAGCTAGTACAACTGGGCTTAACTCAGTTAACTGAGTTAAAATACTTTACAACTCACATAACTACACATCCGACTCCAACTCACTCAGTTATAAATGAGATAATAGATTAATATTTATTGTCCAATTTATTTAAGGGGAAAATAAATTAGACACACATTTCTTGTTGAATTTTCAACACCTACTTGTCTATAGCAGGGTAATTTATTTCATCCCCTTGGAGATTAGTGCTCATAAATGAGACGGGGGCCTCATTGTTTTCATCATCCTTATGAGTCAATATTGCAACTAACAATTGGTTAGAAGAAAAATTGTAGAGGAAAAAATATTTGCTAAAGTCGGGACTTCGCAACACTGGAGCTTGAGAAATTGCAATCTTAATATTACTGAAACCACTTTTTCATTTATCGTCCCACTTAAATTCAACATCTTTGCAGATCATTTTTTGTAAGGGTTTGATAGTTTCAATGAATCAGGAGTGAAATTTATTACAAAATTGATTTTCCCAAAGAAGTATTGCATAGCCTTTTTGTTGTGGGGTAATGGAAGCTGAGCTATGGCCCTAATATATTCTGGGTCTATGTGAATTCCTGCTTGGGATATAATATGACCTAGTAGTTTCCCTTCCTCGACACCAAAAATAGTTTTCTTAGGGTTTAATCATATACCGTATTTCCTACACGTTTCGAAAATATGGGTTAAGTGTTGGATGTGATCTTCTATGTTATTTGAATACACAGTCATGTCATCCAAATAGACTACTACACAATTGTTGATTAGTCCCCAAAACACTACGTCCATGGCCCTTTGGAAGGTTTCCCCTACATTGATTAACCCAAAGGGCATGCATTTATAAGCAAAGGTTCCCCACTTGGTTCGGAAGGTAGTTTTCAAACTGTCTTCCTCTGAAACTAGAACTTGGTTGTAACCTGAAAAATCGTCCAACAGAGAAAAAATATTAGAATTGGAAATGGTCTGCAAGAGTTTCTCCATTGGTGGGACTGGGTAGTTGTCCTTTTCTGATGCTCTTTTGAGGTTCATGAAATCCACACACAGATGGATTTCCCTAGACTTTTTCCTGACAGGAACCAAATTTTCTACCCAAGCAGAGTGTCTAACTTGAAAGATGATTTTAGCATCTAGTAATATTTTTAACTCTTAACACATGAGGGGTTCCATAGATGGGTGGTAGTTCCAAATCTTATGTTGGAAGGGTTTCAATCTAGGATTTAACGGGATTGTGTGTTGAATGATACGAGTATCATAAGTTTTCAAATGTCAGTAGGACCATGCAAAAACATCTTGATATTGTCTGAAAAGTTTGACATGGGTCTTCCTTTCTTCTATAGATACTGTCTTGCCAGGATTTATATTCTTGGGGTTTTCCGGGGTTCCTAGATTTATAGTCTCGTACATGGGACAGGAACTCCCTGTCTTTGTGTTCGTTGACCCTTTGAATCTTTCCCTTAAGTCAAAAATATTTTCTAAATTGGATACCCCTTTCGGTATCATCCGAGACCTTGGTTTGTCAGTCGATTGATCTGTTTTAGGTTTTTGTACATGGGGGTTGTGTTCTACTAATTTCTCCTGAAATACTTCATCATCAATAGACAGATCTTTAAAATTATACTGATTGGTTAAAATTTGTATGTTATATTCATCTCCTTTAAATACCTTCCAATTAGAAATATGTTGGGCATCGACGGTTTGTAGAGTAGTTCCATTGTAAGCCAGGAGGATTCATAGTCTTCTAGAGCGGATAGCCTTGAGGCAACAGTGGCCAAAGAATAATCAAGAGTGTTCTTTGTTATGGGGATCATTGTAATGTTGAAGGCTTCAAAATGTTCTATTATTCTGTGCACTTCATGTTGGTAATTCCTCAGGTGGGGAGAGTTGCAATGTATAATGTTCCTAACTTGTCTGACAATGATTTCAGAATCTCCAAAAACCTTTAGTTCGTTAACGTTTAAGTCTATGGATTTCTTTATCCCTTGAACTAGAGCTTCATACTCGGTGGTGGTGTTTGTGCATTCAAATTCTAGTCTGCAGGACAGTAAATTCCGTTTACCTCTCATATCAATGAGGATACACCCTACCCCTGACCCTTCTTGCTATTTAGATCCATCAAAGTATAAGGTCCAAACTTGTGAGCAAAAAAAAATAGTTTCCTTTTGCCTACCACTTTCATCCTTTCCTCCTATCTGTTTTGTGTTTTTTAATACAAGTTCTTGAAAGAAGAGGGTTTCCTCCGCCGCCATCGACAAATTTTCTTGAAAAGTCATTTCGGAGTTTTGAGTAAGAGGGACATCAGATGAGAGTGGGGAGAAATTCCTGAAATCAGAGTCACGGGAATAATTTCCTAACACGGGGAAATCTACCGAAGAGGGTTCGTTGAGGGTTTGTAGGTCAGTGACAGTATGTTTTAGATATATTTCCCTATTGATCCTGATCATATTTGTGTGTCCTTTTAATTGCAACCAAAGGTGAGCCTAGTCTGTACTAAAGTATTTTTTTAGCTTCTCGGACCAATCTCGACTAAGCAACAATCCATAGGATTTTGGGATATCTAATACAATGATGTCAATTACTTGAACAAATTTCGGGTGTGTCACTATCCTGATCATGACATCCTTGAGTTATCCCATAACTTTCACATGGGTTATGTCTAGTTTTATCACATGTTTATCACTTCTGAGAGGGACTGCGTTTAATTTCTTACATATATACAATGGCATAATGTTAGAGGATTCCCCTAAGTCAACCAAACAATTGTGGAGGTTTTTGTTGAAGACTTCAAATGTCAAGAGGAACGGTGGGACAAAAGGCTTTCCCTTCTTGTCTTTAGAGAAAGCATTCAGAGTTGGTTTGTTTCTTAGATCTGAGAGGGCTGGATTTTCTCCTTGTTCAGTTCTTATTGTAGGATTTTCTACTGACTTCAATTCTTGTAATAGAAATTCCTTTTGCTGAGGGATTCTACACATGTCCATGACCGATATATTTGCCTTCAATTTTTTCAAGTATTATACTATGTTGTAGTCTAACTTATGCTATTATCGGGTATGCATGTTTATAGGATTTCTTTGGGAGACAAAAGATTATTTCGGGTGATCTAACATTTGTTTTCCTCTCAAAGTGTGGGCCACAGTGAGGTCATTTGAGACCAGGTGACCCCCACTTCGCGTTTGCACAGCCAAGACCTTTGCGGGTGGTTCTTGAACCTCAAATAGATGATTGAAAGGAATTGGTAGGTCAGGGTCCCATATCATCATGGTTATTTCTTCTGGTGGATCAACTTCTTCCTAATCAGTAATATTCATAGCTGAGTCACTTGATTGTTCAGTAGGGGAAACCTCTTCTAAAAACTAGTTGGCCATCAAATTCATGGCACACACCCATTGTGGGAAATCTCTTTCAAAATGTTTCTCTTGGCGATAGGTACAGAAAGAGTCATATGCTACATTTCCCAGATCTATGTTTAAGTTGTTTAGGGGAGGTTCAATTGCTTTGAATGGTGGATTTATTTTAAAAAACGTTTTGTAGGGCCTCTGGCCTTGGTTTCCTTCCCCTGCACTTATTTTCATGTCTATGATTTCGTTTGACAACTTCTTTACCATGCATTGTAGGTCTTCTATGTCTCCACTTCCTTTTCCAGGACCTTGTTCTATTTGTTTCCCTAGAGGTCTAGTCAACAAGAGTCCTCTCCTAGGAGGAGGTTGAACTTCCTTCTTAACTAACAAGACCTGGCCTTCTTTACATCCCTTCATTTGAAATTATATTGTTTTGGCTTCCTCAAAATTCTCAGCTAAGGTTGTTTTGGAAGCCCTCTTCACAAACATGGAAATGGAAGTTGGGAGTGTGTTAGCGCATACTTAAACTTCTCAATGGGTTTAGCTTTAGGTTGAAATTTGTCTAGGATAGTGGTGAATTGTTTATTGAAGTCTTTAACCTTCTCCTTTGAACTCATGGTGGCGGCGAACAACTTATCCATCAAAACTCCTATAGTGGTTTCTTCTGCAAATTTATCTAGAAAATCCTTTTGAAACTTCATCCAACTAGTTATGGACCCTATACGAAAGTTAAAATACCATGTGGAGGCTGAATTCCCAAAAGTATAGAGGAAAATCATACATACTACATCTTCATGTTGGACATTCATCAGTCGAATAGCTAGTATGAATTTTTTGATATGGTCTTTAGGAAATCTTGAGGTTTTAAGGTTGAATTTAGGGAGTAACTTTTTTGGATGTCGAGGAAGGTTATGTACTCATCCAGGGATGGCCAGAGCATCTATTTCCAACCAAGGTTGATTATTCTAGGGTGGGTTTCCCCTTTATTCATTATGATCATTGTTATCTTCCATGTCATCCGACTCTGAAAATGAGCATTTTGATTTAAACCCTTCCTCATCAGAAAAATTGTCGAACTCAGAGCAGTTATTGACTGGTGTTTCGGGGATTAGATTAAGGGGATGTTCGATTTTGGTGAGGTTGAAATCTATCAGGTCTTAAACTGTGTGAACAAAAACCTTGTCGGGGGTGTCAACCACTGGTCTTCTTAATTTTTTTCTATGAGGAAGTAACATAGCAAAGGCAGTGCTCTGATTTGTTGGGCATAAGCTCTTGTGATTCTTTTGAACTAATTCAAATCCTCGTGGGGAAGAGCGTAAGGTATTTCAGGGAATAAATGTTATTCCTCTTACTGGGGTGATTTACATGTTTCAGGAGTACTCAGCATGTGTGGGTTGTCTTGAGAATGACTAGCCATGCATGTGGGTTTTTTAGAATCTATAGGCAGTGTGAAATATTATATCAAAAATATTGTTAGCCATTCATTCTTCATCCCTCCTTTTAGCGCCAATTCTGTTGAGGGGTCCTAAATCCCTTTAAATCAACAACAAGAACCAAACCTGCCACCGAGGCCCAATTAGACTCTGCAAAGTTTGATAGTGGAATGGTCCTCCAGATCTTATGATCCAGCCAATTAATCGATGGGATTTATGTAGTGATTGACATGATGTCTTCTTGTGAAAGCTCCTCCTTCAGTTTGAACGTTCTCTTTTTTTTTTTTTTCTTACAGGTCGGTATGATACAAGATATGTGCTGGTATAATCTAGTTGAGTAACAAAGGGGAAAATCTTAACTACTGAAGAAGTCTGAGCTCGGGATAACCCTCATTCTCAAGAATGCATACAATGATTCTTACACCTACGACAAGCCTAGTACTAATACACCAACTCGATGGTATTCCAATTATTGACTGAGATACAATTATTGAAAGAAAACATATATGCAATAAAGAATGGAAAGAAAAATAGTTTCCTTAGCTCTAATCATTAATCACACATTAACACAACGATTTGCTTTCCATCATTAGAGACAAGGAATATAAAATATTGAATCAGCTAACGTATCAATAGATTCAAAAACTCTTACTTGTTACATCATCCATTCATGAGATAAAGTCAGAAGTAATTCCTCCTTAGATCCAATCACACATGCCTTTGATGAAAAACAAAAGTTTGTCTACGGTCCTAAACAGGAATTCTCAATTAAGGTAGTTAGGAAATAGTTCTTTACAATTCCAAAAATGAGGGTCTTTGCAAAAACCATCGACCATTTCTAACAGGTCGATCCTCTTATTTATAACAAATTATCAACTAAAAATAACTATCAAAGTGCAAGCTAAGTAAAACAAAACATCACCACATGGCGCTTTCAACTGTCTGTCTTCTAAGAGTCGTCAAATGGTTTCACTTGAGTGGATGACTTTTCTCATATTCTAACCATTTGATGAAGATTTCCTCGCATGTGTTAGTATACAGGAATCTGTGTTGGTCCATCGGAGTCAAAAGGATCTCCTTTATTTCCACTGCTCGTACCCAATACTTGACTACTTTAACACTTAACTGATGTAACATTGTCCGAGCCTTGATCGAGTGCTCCATGAACTGATGTACTTCACCTGGCACCATGTTCACCACCTTTTCTATCTCTGGAGTCCATGATGAGTCTTATTCTGCATGTAGTTTCACTATTTCATGCAAGTCGACAAAGTCCTTGGGTGTGTCAAATTCTAGGAGACCTATGTCTCTCATCGCCTGATTGACCTTGGTCCAACTCCTTTCGCAATTGACCCATTTCTCTTGAATCTTGATGAGGTTCTTGGGCCATTTTCACCCAGTGTTTGGTTGACTTCCTTATACAGTCGATGTTGATGTCTCTTAGTACCCGAATACTGTGCTCTTCGGCATCTCGAACCTTTCAAACAATGTTGATGTAATCAATTATTTCCACCACTTGATGGGCTTTCTCATACCATCTTTCCAAGTTCTTTCACATTCCCAGCACCATAAGGGTGTCTTCTTGGAAATTGGTTATCCCCGCATTGAAAAGGTGCCGCTCATTTGTGAATTTAATGTAGGCATCCTAGAATTCGCTTCTCAAGAACATCGTGGCCTACGTGGAGTCTTGATAATATTTTTCCAAATGGAGTAGATGCTCCAAATCCTTCATCGTAGCGGCCAGCTCCTCTTCATATTTCCTTTCTCCATCTAGGGTGGCATATGTGATTGCCATCACCGCACCGATAAGATAAGGCATCTTGGCATGATCCATGCTAATCAGTTTCTCCTCTGTGGTGATGAGAATGGAGCTGTCCAAAGTAAGCCTCCTCTTCTTGGTGTTTCTCTTCATGATGGCTTTCCTCTTTTGGTTGTAGGCAATGGCTTGTATATTGGTGACCTCATCCACGGGTTCGGGTATTTGTTTCTCTCCCCAAGTAAGAGTGTTTCCTAGGCTCCTAACAATGTATATATGTTCAAGATTGGGTTATTGAACTTCTTTTGTATGTCCTGAAAGCTTGGCCTCTGATTGTTGCTCATCGGGAGGTAAAGTATTGGCTAAAATTGATGAATCAGGGGCAGGCTCAGTACTTACTTGATAATCAGTTTTCAAGATGCTAACTTCCGGTTGTGGAATTTTTTCCACCTGTTTGCCTGATTCTAGCTCATCCCTCAAGTTTTCCATTAGGATCCCTAGTTCTTGGCTATATATCGCCAAAGGCCGGAGGTTGGATGAAAACTTTCGTTGTTGTTGTCTTGATGATAGACTTTGGCCTAGGGGTGTACTCCAATTGCCTCATGGTCCCTGGAGAAGAACCTTAGCCTATCTCAGGTTCTTTTATATTTGGTACCCTCGGCGACATCTAGTGGTTGGTTTTCTTAGTGGCATTGTTCCTGCAACTTGAGCAGAGATTAGAGACTATGTAAAAAAATAGACAAACATGTATAAATTATAACCAGCTAATTGATAGACTTGGATACATACCTCTAAAGCTCGTTAAACCTGGTTTTTTTTATAATCATGTTGGCAGCAAAATCACATTTTTCCATTGTCTTATAAGCTGCCTACACCATGTTTTGCAAACATCAATTTTTCGTCGCAATTTTCAAATGAACGACACTTTTATTCTTTGCACATTTTTTTCATTTTGTTTTCACGATTGTAAGCATGAAAACATTGGTCTTTCGAAGCAGCATTAGAATCACTATTTGAACCGTCGTTATCTTTCTTGTCAGTTGCACTTGCATTTCGTTTATCGCTATGCAGTTTGCAAAAGCCATTTCAATCTGTACTCATTGGACATCATTGTATTGATTGTGTGACTTTGTTTGTAAGGCATTGGCATTTGGATTTACGTTTTATTGGACCTAATTGAACATTGGTTTCATGAAAATATATAGGGGTTATGATCAAATCCTTTATATGTATTATTTTTTTATGATCCCTATGTTCGTGTTTTCATAACTATTGGTATGTTGATTATACAAAGACCCATCGGCACATTGGTTAAACTATTGATATGAGTTGATACATTGGCGCATGGTTAAAACATTTGGTTTCAAATTGAATAATTGATGGTTCAAAACTTTGGCACAATGTTGATAGCGCGTTGGTTTATACACTTACCATTTGATTCATTGGTCAGCTAATTCACATAATTGTTGAACTATGCTATAATGGGTAGAACAGCTATGTAAACTGGCGGTTATACTTTTGTAATAACTCTTATGCATGGAAGAGATAAACTACACCACCTTCGCATGATGGCATTTATGCCTATCCCTTATTCACCGTTTACCTCTGTTAGCTCGCATCGCCTTACATGCATTTTACTCCTCTATGTGCTATGACCCAAACCCTGTACTTACCATGTGCTCGGCTCCATGGCACCAGTCGTGCAAATCGAGCCAAATGGCAACCAAGCCTTGTTAATGTTTGACAATGCCCGGAAAGACTTGGAGGCTAACAGTTGGCTCACCTTCATGCAGATATTTGAGGGTTTTAACCTATTCATGGAACAACAGTTCGCTTTAACTTTTGATGGTTGTAGAGCCAAGGTGGGTGATATTCATTTGGAAATCGATGAGGGATTTATCAGTTCCGCTACAGGGCTACCTGCCACAGGCCAGCGTTGGTTCAAAAATTCGAAAGTAGAAGAGGTTCCATGGCCGCTGCTCTTTCTCTCGCGCAAAGTCATCTCTTGTGACAGAGGTATGCCCATATCCATGCTCAAACCACGATGGCACGACCTATTGATGCTAGTCAAGCAGTTCGTGACCTGTGAAGGTCGGTACGGACTTGTTTTTCTCTACCACTTACGGTTGCTAATGAATTTTATAGGGTATCCTTTAAACATGCCTTTCTACTTTCAGCGCAACTTATATAAGATGTCGAAAAGGTTTAAAAGGGAGAAGGCTGACAATAGTCTGTTCCATAATGGGCTTATTAAACTTATCGTTGTTTATCACTTGAGTTTACATGGTGATAGTTGGAGATCTTTCGTCGCTCGAAATGGTTTCGATGACACAACCCTATACAGTTTGACAAGCCTGTGGTGAGTGGATTCAAAGCCGGACCACCCGTGCCCTTCCATATCATATTGCCCACTCCTAAGCCTTCAGTCAACCCTCCTATTGACTTACCAGACGTTGGAACTGAGAAGGCTGAGACGATTAAAAATCCTGTAAGCAAAAAGCCTAAGGCAAACCCTATTGCCAATGCCAAGGGTAAAAAGAATGCTAGGCTTATTTCAAGAATGGCTAGAAACAAACCTAAACCCCCTGCTAAGTCAAATCCTATTTTCCTTAGCGAGGATTCAGACTCTGACATAGAACATTTTTTAGCCAATGAGTATCCTTACTCACAGGGTTTATGCCCCGAGCCACCTCATGATTTCATGACGAATCTTCCTCCCCGCCTAAGGAATAACCCTAGCTACCCTGTTACCAAATTGCCTAGCGAAACCCTCAACAATGTGTCCAAACCCTCGCCTATTCTTTCAAAACCCACACAATCGTCATGTGACCAGTGTGAGTTATGGTTGGAACGATACTACATTGACGTTCCTCTACTTCAATCCAAAATTCAATCGTTGGAAAATCAAATTGCAGCATTGACTAGCCAAAGAGACTAGATCCAAGCAACTGATAAAAAGCAGAAGACAACTGGCTCCATCCTTTTCAAGAACGTTGAATCGGCCACAGCCGTTATTAACTCCAAATTGTCGTGATCCAGCCATACAGGTATGAATTTTGGTATCGTTTTAGTTTTGTGAATGATTAAGGTTAATATAATGATTTGAATTTTGTGTTCAAATAGCTCTGTTTCTCATTCAAATGCCTCTGTCATTCGGTGTTCATCCTGTACATTGTTTCGCTTTGCTAAAAATAAGTGGAGTTTCATTTTGATACATGATTTGATCATTCCTAGTTTAGTCACTGGTAGATTTGTATTGGATTTGATTGGTTTTCGATTGGATTTGAGTTGATTAAGTTGGCAAAATTCATGGTTTGTTTTTAATTGGATTTGTTTCATATCTACTCAGGGCAAGAAATTTTCATGCTAGATTTCGAATACAATCACGTTTTGATTTGATTTGTATGTTGTGATCGTTGAATGATTTTATGAGTTTGGTTGTTACACATGCTGTCATATGATTTTCAACGCTGGAATACAATTATGACCATTTCCAATTTGAGAAGAACGACTCTGTTTTCACGCAAACAGTGCTCTCACTTAAGCCTGTGCAAATAATATTCATTCTCGAATCATGGGATAGTTTCGATTCACGATGATTATGTTAAACCCCTCGCTGTTTGATTCGCTTAAATGGATTGTTGTCTATTTTCAGTTGGTTTGATCACTTTCATGAGTTAGATTCACATCGTGAAAGCTGCTCTATTTGTTTTTAGTTTGCAAACGAATTGATCAATAATTGTTATCTTTATCAAATCCGGTTAGAATGCGTTTGAAACAAATAATTTTAATCAACACAAATCTATCTTGTCTGCCCAGTTTGCTAAAAACAAACGATCAGATAATTCTTATGAACCCTATTACCAGCTGAGTGATTTCATTACGATTTCGTTGATGGACAGTTACGCGCCAGTGTTGGTTTAATTCACTCATGGAATGAAATGTTTGTTATATCAATATTGTTATAACAATTTGAAAATGATTCTATTTAGATTCGATTGTGTTACCTTTTGATGAGACGACATAACAATTGCATAAAACTTGTTTTAATTGTATTGATTGCATGGGATATGAAACGATTTCCTTGCTGTTTGATCATGATTCTGTTAACCCGACTTTGTGGTAACAAAAGAAACAGAGCACGCGTATCTCTATGATCAGTTGATTGATTTTGATCCTATTTGATTTCAAATGGTATAACCATTTCAATTTCAAACATTCATTTTCAAATAGTTATTGGATGTTAATTGAATTTAATTCTTTTAAAAGATTTTTTCGATTTTGATGCTGATTCTGTGTCTTATATAGACCAGCTATAGAATCGCAAGATTCTGTACCTAGTCTATAGGATCAGATTTTTATCATTTTGTTAAAAAAGAATCCTTCTAACTTGCTCATTTTTGGCCCTTTTCAGGTAAATTCGAATTGAATGGGATATGTTGGACAGTCTAGGGGAATATTTGTGTATTTTAGTTTTACTTTAGATTCCTAGTTTAGTTAAACTTGGGATATCTCCCAGATTTTATGTAAATAGTTTTATAACTTCCACAGGCAGGTTTTACCCTGTGGAAAAACTTATAAATACTTATTATTTTTTGTAATAAGGATCATCCTCACTCGTGGGAGAAACAGGATTATGGATTCCTAATACAAACTGAGACAGAAGTTGATGTTCTGCTACGGCTTTCACTTTCATAATATCAATCTTTTGTTTCATGTTTTTGCTTATCAATTTGCACTTGATTAGTGACTACCTTAGCTATCATAGTCTTTTGCAAAATGATATGATTGAATTAATGTGATCCATGTCTGATTTCTTTCACTAATTTAAAAATATAGCAATTACTTAGTTCAGTTAATGAATGACAGATTTCTCTTCTTCATCAATTGAGCTATTACGTATAAGTCTTTGCAAACAGGTTTATCTAACTGTGAAGGTTTATAAATTATAAGATTGTTGTTATTTTTATGTCTTGTTTATCCTGTAATTAAACTTATAGAGCACTACAGCGTATCGTTTACGAGAAGCTCCTAGATAATCCAGTGCAGGTTTCCTCCCTCTGATCAGCTGAGCCAATCATCATACGCAGGACAAATTTGGAGCGTTTCTCCAGGTCAGTTTGTAAATTATTTGTTAGTTAGTTTGTTAATTAAGTAGTCTAATTAGATATATGTTAGAATTAGTGTATCAGTTGTTTAGTTTAGTTCTTCTTTATTTATGTTCATAAAAATTATAAAATCAACAAAAATATCTCTCACTGTCTTAGGACAGAATATAAATGAATTTTTCAGGTTTTGTTTAAATCTGTAAATTGTAGATATTGTACATTTTGTGAATAAGTTATATTTCATTTAGTAGTTAGATGGTTAATTAGTTAGAGTTAGTATAATAGTAGTTAGTAGATTGTATAGAATAGTTAGATTAGTTTAGTTTGTTTTAATAATTAGTTTTAGTTTAGTTTGTTTAGTAGTTAGTTTTAGTTAGATTAGTTTATTAGTTTGTTTTATTTGTTTTTAGTTAGATTAGTTAGTTTAGAATAGTTTTTCTTTTTTGTTTTCTTAGGACCTTAGATTGGCTAACGAAGCCGCTAAACCCGTCAGGGTGGTTCATCCCAAACGGCTTGGGTTATTAGACAACCCCGGACCGGTTCTAGTCTTCCAATTGACGTATGGTCAATTTTGCCCGCCAACAAATGGCGCTAGAAGGAGGGCCTGAACTTAATTAATGGCACGAGGCGGTCGCAAGACTCCTCGCCCCCCTAATCAATCACCTATAGTGACTAGAAGCCATTCAAATGATAATATCCCCCCTCAAACAGCAACTACTTCAATCGACGATCCACAGATCATAGTTGAACCAACAACCCCTAATCCTACAGGTGGTGACATACAAGAGATTATCCGTCAATCTCTTATAAAAACACATAGTGCCTTAGCTCGTTTGAGGAAACCAAACTGTACGTGGGGTCAACCTTTGGACTTCTCTAATATCATAGAACAATTAGGAGATGCTAACCTCACTGTGGATCCCACAGATCCAATCTTAAATCCTGCTGCAGGAGGATCTGGGATACATCCTTCACAACCTCCATCATCTCCTTCCTCTCCTGAAGGAGATTCCTCTAACGAAGGCGATTCCCCTTCTCAGCCTTCCACACCCACTACCCCAATGGCAAATCAAAACAACCCTGCTAGACCCTGGCTTGATCAAGATGTTGTAGTTGTACCTGGAGCTCAGCACCCTCTACCTAAACACCCAGAGAAATGGATTCCCAAGTTTGACCCTGACTCAAAACAGATCGTTGAAGATCACATTAAAAAGTTTATGTTAGCCATTAGACTCTGTAATGTCGAACATGAAGACGTTGTCTATAGGTTGTTCCCTTATACCTTCGAGGGCAACGCATCCACATGGTACTTTGCCCAACAACCCCATACCATCGTGTCTTGGGAAAAGTTCAAGTCATGCTTTTTGGAAAATTTCAGAGACGGTAAACCTCCGGAAGTACTAGTCATGGATATTTCTAGCTTAAGAATGAACCCAAAAGAAAAAGTTAAAGACTTTAATCAAAGATTCTTAACACTTAAAAACCGAATCCCTGCGAATTCCATGCCTGCCGAGAGTCTTATAATAGCTTATTACACTAAATCTTTACATCAAAGCATAGCTATTTGGGTTAAACGATCTAAGAAATCCACGTTGTTAGAAGCCTTCAAGGAGGCTAGCCAGATTGAAAAAGACATACTTAGTCTTAAAGACTCTTCTAGCAATGAAACTGAGACTATTTCTTCTTCCAAAAAGAAGATCGAGATCCTTCCCAGACCTACTCAAAATAAAACACAACTTGAAAACTTTGATTTAGAAAACTTAACTAAAGTTGTCCAAAAACTATCAAATCAAGTTATAGACTTAAAAAGGTCAACTGAAGAAGCTTCCTCGAGTAAAAGGCCCTACAAACCTCCTTTCCGGAAGCCTTTTCCTACCAACCGACCTAATCCAACCACCAAAGGCCTTAATCTAGAAAGTCTACAATGTGCTCTTCAAACAATTCTAGAATCCCAAGATAACTTGATGCCCCCTGAGATCCCTCAGGAGGTAGTTGAACAAGAAACAGTTCAAGAAGAAGAGTCTTCTCCAAAAATTTTTGGACACTTCTCGGATAGCATCTTTCAAGCTAACTTCAAGATAGTTCATCCTTATAATACCAGGAGTAAGACAACAAACAAACCTTCTGTCGAAAACACTACAACTTCGCCTCCAAAGCAATCTAAATCAGCTGAGACTAAACAAAGCAATGTGAACCCCAACTTAGATTATGATGTTGTTGAAGATCTTAAAAAGTTAAGGGCTAACATTTCTATTTATGAGTTATTGAAGTTTCCATTTTTGCTTCAAAAAATGTTGCAAAATATTTCAAAGAACGACAAAAATGGTAATTCAAGTATGAATAAGGTTGTGCAAAACAAAGTTCCTCAGAAGACTTCCACTAAAAATAATCCTGATCCTCAAGATAAAGGAAGCCTTCCTGTAAGTAATGTAAATAATGTAAATAATGTAGATAAAGTAGATTTAGAAATTGCAAGTAAAAAGCCACAAGCTACTACTCTTAGTACTCACAAAAATGTACCTCCTTTCTTCTTAACTTTCGAAATTTTCAATAGAAACGTGCATAATTGTATGGTGGACTCGGGGGCGTCATCCAATGTGATGCCTTGGTCTGTCTGCTAGAAGATTAACGCTGAAGTGGAACCGTCTACTTTAAAAATCATACAACTTGATCGAACCAATGTTAAAGTTATAGGTGAACTAAAAAATGTACTTATTAGATTATCGTCTAACCCCAAGGTTCATCAGGTTATTGATATAATCATTGTGGATATTCCAGAAGTGTATGGTCTATTTTTAAGCAGGGACTGGTCGGAGAAGCTACATGGTTACTTCGCGACAGACTGGTCTCACCTATGGCTTCCAGAGAACGGCAAGCCTAACAAGATCAGGGTGAATCATGAATGCTACCTTAAGTTCACGGTCATAGATTTGAATGATCCTAATGAACCATATACACCTTCTGCTGATTCAACCGAAGTCCAAGGGATGGATACCTTCTTCAGCAATTTCATGGCCGAGGCTTCACCTATCATCAATCCAAAACAACAGTCCGAGATTGTAGCATATGTGCAACCAACAACTTCTATGCAACGGTCCCATGTGCCCGATGGAAATCAAATTTTGTCTCTATATTTCGACGAGTCTAAGTCAAAGAAGGAGCCAGTGCAGGTTGTATCATTATCGATCCGACAGGTAACAAGAAATTAATTACATGTATACTAGAATTTGAATGTACTAATAATACTGCAGAATATGAGGCTTTACTGTAAGGTCTCAGAAAAGCTATGGATATGAACATTCAAAACCTGGTTGTATTTGGCGACTCTGAAATAGTGGTTAGACAGGTAAGAGATTCTATCCACTGTCTCTCTCCGTATCTCAAGAGCTACCAGTCTGAGTTATGGATTTTAATGAATAATTTTTTTGCTTTCAATATAAATTCCATTCCTAGATTAAATAATGTTGAAGCAGATCTATTAGCTAATGTAGCTTCTAAAATTCTTCCTGCATAAGTCTTGTCCCCAGACGCATTCTCCGTTGAGTTATTGTTTCGACCATCCATTCCCGACAACATCACGAACTGGAGAGTCTTTGACGACGATCAATAGATCATCAACTTTCTGCACATGGAAGAAACCTTTCAAGGCGCGGTGATAGACGAACGCATGTACGATGACAATTTGCACGATTTTACGGTAATACCTGATCCGAAAACTCCTGAAGCTCTGTCGGACATGGTAAATTCCATACCCAAATCTATAGTCAGATTAGAGAAGTTTTATGATTTTGAAGATAAATTTAAAAAGACGGTCAACTGTAAAACCAATAGTTCCTCATTGTCTTATGAAAAAGTAAACTTAGGAACTAATGAAAATCCTCAGTGCATTAACCTAGGCTTGGGATGTTCTCGAAAAGAAAAAGATGCATTTGTTAAATTATTTAAAGAATTTAAGGATGTCTTTGCATGGACGTATGATGATCTTAAAACTTTCGATCCTAATATCATACAGCATGTCATTCCCATGAAACCCCAAACCTTACCCTTTCAACAAAAACTGAGGAAAATGCATCCCAAACTTGAACCGACCATTCAAAAAGAATTGAATAAGCTCCTTAATGCTAAAATAATTTTTTCTGTCAGGCACACTCAATGGGTTTCTAACCTTGTCCCAGTTCGGAAGAAAAATGGGGAAATCTGACTCTGCGTCGATTTCTGCAACCTCAATAGAGCGTCTGATAAAGACAACTATCCTGTCCCGCCCATGGAACAGATCCTTCAATAGGTATCTAGTTCCGAGAGGCTATCCCTGTTAGATGGTTTCTCTGGATACAACCAAGTCCTGATGTCTCTACCAGTCCAACTCAAAACTACCTTTCATACCCTGTGGGGCACCTATGCTTATCGTAAAATGCCCTTTGGATTGATTAATGCTGGTGCCACCTTTCAGAGAGCAATGGACATTGCTTTCCAAGGCTTAATTAATTAGTCTGTCGTAGTTTACTTAGATGATGTGACTATTTATTCTAAAAACAAAGACGATCATCTAGCTCACTTACAAGCCGTTCTACTGCGATGTCGTAAATATGGCATCTCCTTAAATCCCAAAAAATCCATCTTTGCGGTAGAACAGGGTAAACTCTTAGGATTCATTGTGTCTAGCGAAGGAATGATTATTGACCTCGATAGGACTCAAGTCATCACGAAACTTCCCCCTCCTACATCCAAAAGATCCATGCAGTATTTCTTAGGCCAGATTAACTTCATGAGGAGATTCGTCCCCAGTTTCTCCGAAATGGTCAGGCCTTTACATAATTTGATTAAGAAAGACACCCAATATCACTGGGGACCCATAGAAAATCAGGATTTCAATGCAATAAAGAAGGCCATAATAGACGCTTTGTCTCTCATGAGCCCTGACTTCTCTCAAGATTTTACACTCTATACTTTTGCTTCTGACCGTTCCTATGCCATCGTCCTAACTCAAAAGAATGCCGAGAACCACGAAGTACCCATCGCCTTTATGAGCTCTGCTTTCAAAGGTGTTGAACTTAACTATCCAGTGGTTGATCGGCAAGCCTACATTGTTTTCAAAGAAGTCAAACACTTCCGATCCTATCTTTTGAAGTCAAGGACGAAATTCATTGTCCCTTACCTAGCCGTGAGGAACTTGTTAGTACAGAAGGAGTTAGGAGAAAAGAGAGCTAACTGGGTTACCTCCTTGCAGGAGTATGACTTAGAAATCACCCCAGCTCAGATTGTGAGAGACCAAGGGTTATGTAAGTTGGTTGTTGATTCAACAACAGGACAGCAAGAAGAAAGTGATATGTCAAACCTAGGACAACGTGATCAAAGTTTAATCAGTTGCGCACAAAACCTTGTTAGTCCTTGGTACGATGATATTAGATTTTGTCTTGAACATGGGTCATCACCTCGTCACTTAGACCCCCCTAAGAGAAGATCGTTGAGGTTAAAGTCTTCCTCCTTTCATTTGGTTAATGGTATACTGTTTCGTCAAAATTTTGATGGCGTACTGATGCGCTGTCTTGAAAAAGACGAAGCAGAAAAAGTCTTGCTAGAGTTGCATGCAGGAGAAGTTAGTGGTCATTTTGGTGGTGAAACCACTGCTCATAAAGTTATAAGATCCGGTTATTACGGGCCTACTCTTTTTAGAGACACCCATGCCTTGTGTCGTAAATGTATCATCTGTCAGAAAGCATCGGGGCGGTTACAAAAACCAGCCTTTCCCTTGCAACCCATTTAAGTAGATTCTCCTTTCCAGCAATGGGGCCTTGATATCATAGGTCCAATCAACCCTCCTTCCTTGCAACAACACAAGTTTATTGTGACAACCATAGATTACTTTACTCGATGGTCTGAAGCTGCTATGTTAAGAACTGTCAACACCAGTCAGGTAATCGCCTTTCTAAATTCGAATATTATCACTCGTTTCGGTATCCCTGACTGTTTAGTTTTTGATAATGCTTCTTACTTTTCTTCTCTTGAGATGAGAGAGCTCACTTTGGAAAAATGAATTAAGTTGAATTATTCTGCTAGTTACTACCCCCAGAGCAACGGATTGGCAGAATCAACAAACAAGAACTTGGTTAAAATTATCAAGAGAACCGTGGTGGAAAATCACAAAAATTGGCACAATGCGCTGCTGAACGTGCTATGGGCTGATAGGGTAATGCCAAAATATGTTGTAGGTAACTCCCCCTTTTTTCTCGTTTACGGCAGAGAAGCAATTCTGCCACCTCACATTCTTCTTCCTTCACTTTAGTTGTCACAGAAAGTTCAAGAAGAAGATTGTCCTCCTTTAGAAAACCGAATTAACGCTTTGATGAAGCTAGAAGAAGTAAGGGTCCAAGCTAAACGTAAGTTAGATCAACATCAACAATTGGTTAAAATCTGGTTCGATTCTAACTCTGCTTCTGATAGGAATTTTGAAGTAGGTGATCTCGTCTTGAAGTGGGACAAACCACATGAGGGAAAGGGAGAACACACAAAATTTCAAAACTTTTGGCTTGGACCGTTTTTAATTGCTGAAAAGTTGGGTCCTAGTTCTTTTCGATTGCAAAATCTTGAAGGGTAGCTTAACACCTATCCGGTGAATGGCCAAACCTTGAAAAGATACTTTGCTTGATAACAACTCTTGTATTTTATGTACATATCTTGATTTTTGTGTGCTTTTTCATTTGCTTTTTAGTTTTTGATTTTTCTTTGAATTTATCAGTTGGTGTTTTCTTTTACACATACCTGTACACTGAACTATGCAGACCTAAGAAAATTCCTTCACTGAAATAACTCCTCAAAAAATTTGTATAACCATTACCGGTATTTCTAAAATTTATATTTATGTTGGAAAGTCTGTTGTTCGAAAAAAAATGGTTGATTTCGATCTCTGAGTAAAGTTCGTCATGATCATCCATTATCTTTTTATGCTGTCCCTATTCCATAAAGGAATGACTCAGAGGATGTCTCCCTACCTTAGGAAGTTGTTTTTGTAAATAAAACATCTCTGGATCTAGATGAAGGACAGTTCTAAAAATTCTGATAAGGTCTAAAAAATATGTTAAAATATCATGATTTTCAGCGTCACCCCACTCAGCTATGCTCTAAAAAAAAAAAAAAAAGTATTAATAAGAGTTGTGGGAAGTGCTTGTAAACCCGCCAGGATGCTGAATAGGTCTGCTAGCAGTGGGTAAATGCATGCATGACGCCAAGGCAACTTCGTCGGGGTACTGAACAGGCCTGCTGGCAGCGAAGCAATGTCAGGTATATGAAAATTTGCAAATAAGAAACCTCTTTAATGTCCTTTATTCTGATCCAGAACTTCTTGGCAGGATACAGATGTCAGAGTGGGTTAAATGGAAACCCTATCAAGGCTATGGACACCTGCTGGCAGTAGTGTCTATGCCAACAATATTGAAGATTTTATCTTTAAGATCGTGACTTGCTGATCTTAAGACTGTTATTAGTTTTCATCTTTCGAAACACTGCTGGATTAATTGGTCAATGATGATGTTTATACTATTTTATGGCTGTCATTTTAGAGTTGGAATTATCTTTGTTGTCCTGATCTGAATTTGTTCCTTTTGTTAGAGATAAGTTCTTCTACCAGTGTGTCGCCATTGTTGGCAGCCAAATCACATTTTTCCATTGTCTTATAAGCTGCCTACACCATGTTTTGCAAACATCGATTTTTCGTTGCAATTTTCAAATGAACGACACTTTTATTCTTTGCACATTTTTTTCATTTTGTTTTCACGATTGTAAGCATGAAAACATTGGTCTTTCAAAGCCACATTAGAATCACTATTTGAACTGTCGTTATCTTTCTTTTCAGTTGCACTTTCATTTAGGTTATCGCTATGCAGTTTGCGAAAGCCATTTCAATCTGTACTCATTGGACATCATTGTATTGATTGTGTGACTTTGTTTGTAAGGCATTGGCATTTGGATTTACGTTTTATTGGACCTAATTGACCATTGGTTTCATGAAAATATATAGGGTTTATGATCAAATCCTTTATATGTATTATTTTTTTATGATACCTATGTTCGTGTTTTCATAACTATTGGTATGTTGATTATACAAAGACCCATCGGCACATTAGTTAAACTATTGATATGAGTTGATACATTGGCGCATGGTTAAAACATTTGGTTTCAAATTGAATAATTGATGGTTCAAAAATTTGGCACAACGTTGATAGCGCGTTGGTTTATACACTTACCATTTGATTCATTGGTCGGCTAATTCACATAATTGTTGAACTATGCTATAATGGGTAGAATAGCTATGTAAACTGGCGGTTGTACTTTCGTAATAACTCTTATGCATGGCAGAGATAAACTCCACCACCTTCGCACGATGGCATTTATGCCTATCCCTTATTCACCGTTTACCTCTGTTAGCTCACATCGCCCTGCATGCATTTTACTCCTCTGTGTGCTATGACCCAAACCCTGTACTTACCATGTGCTCGGCTCCATGGCACCAGTCGTGTGAATCGAGCCAAACGGCAACCAAGCCTTGTTAATGTTTGACAATGCCTAGAAAGACTTGGAGGCTAACGGTTGGCTCACCTTCGTGCAGAGATTTGGGGGTTTTAACCTATTCGTGGCACAACAGTTCACTTTAACTTTCGATGGCTGTAGAGCCAAGGTGGGTGATATTCAGTTGGAAATAGATGAGGGATTTATCAGTTCTGCTATAGGGTTACCTTCCACAGGCCAACGTTGGTTCAAAAATTCGAAAGTAGAAGAGGTTCCATGGCCGCTGCTCTTTCTCTCACGCAAAGTCACATCTTGTGATAGAGGTATGCCCATATCCATGCTCAAACCATGATTAGATGAGGGATTTATCAGTTCTGCTATAGGGTTACCTACCACAGGCCAGCGTTGGTTCAAAAATTCGAAAGTAGAAGAGGTTCCATGGCCGCTGCACTTTCTCTCGCGCAAAGTCACATCTTGTGATAGAGGTATGCCCATATCCATGCTCAAACCACGATGGCACGACCTATTGATTCTAGTCAAGAAGTTCGTGACCTGTGAAGGTCGATACAGACTTGTTTTTCTCTACCACCTGCGGTTGCTAATGAATTTTATAGGGTATCCTTTAAACATGCCTTTCTACTTTCAGCGCAGCTTATATAAGATGTTGAAAAGGTTTAAAAGGGAGAAGGCTGACAGTAGCCTGTTCCATCATGGGCTTATTAAACTTATCGTTGTTTATCACTTGAGTTTACATGGTGATAGCTGGAGAGATTTCGTCACTCAAAATGGTTTCGATGACACAAACCCTATACAGGTTGACAAGCCTGTGGTGAGTGGAGTCAAAGCCGGACCACCCGTGCCCTTCCATATCCTATTGCCTTCTTCTAAGCCTTCAGTCAACCCTCCTATTGACTTAACAGACATTGGAACTGAGAAGGCCAAGACGATTAAAAATTCTGTAAGCAAAAATCCCAAGGCAAACCCTATTGCTAATGCCAAGGGTAAAAAGAACGCTAGGCTTATTTCAAGGATGGCTAGAAACAAACCTAAACCCCCTGCTGAGTCAAAGCCTATTGTCCTTAGCGAGGATTCGGACTCTGACATAGAATGTTTTTTAGCCAATGAGTATCCTTACTCATAGGGTTTATGCCCCGAGCCACCTCATGATTTCGTGACGAATCTTCCTCCCTGCCTAAGGAATAACCCTAGCTACCCTGGTATCAAATTGCCTAGCGAAACCCTCATCAATGTGTCCAAACCGTCGCTTGTTCTTTCAAAACCCACATAGCCATCATGTGACCAGTGTGAGTTATGGTTGGAACGATACTACATTGACGTTCCTCTACTTCAATCCAAAATTCAATCGCTGGAAAATCAAATTGCAGCATTGACTAGCCAAAGAGACCAGCTCCAAGCAACTGATAAAAAGAAGAAGACAACTGGCTCCATCCTTTTCAAGAACGTTGAATCGGCCACATCCGTTATCAACTCCAAATTGTCATGATTGATCCATATAGGTATGAATTTTGGTATCGTTTTAGTTTTGTGAATGATCAAGGTTAATATAATGATTTGAATTCTGTGTTCAAATAGTTCTGTTTCTCATTCAAATGCCTCTGTCATTCGGTGTTCATCCTGTACATTGTTTCGCTTTGCTAAAAATAAGTGGAGTTTCATTTTGATACATGATTTGATCATTCCTAGTTTAGTCACTGGTAGATTTGTATCGGATTTGATTGGTTTTCGATTGGATTTGAGTTGATTAAGTTGGCAAAATTCATGGTTTGTTTTTAATTGGATTTGTTTCGTATCTACTCAGGGCAATAAATTTTCATGTTAGATTTGGAATACAATCAAGTTTTGATTTGATTTGTATGTTGTGATCGTTGAATGATTTTATGAGTTTGGTTGTTACATATGTTGTCATATGATTTTCAACGCTGGAATACAATTCTGACCGTTTCCAATTTGAGAAGAACGACTCTATTTTTACGCAAACAGTGCTCTCACTTAAGCCTGTGCAAATAATATTCATGCCCGAACCATGGGATAGTTTCGATTCACGATGATTATGTTAAACCCCTCGCTGTTTGATTCGCTTAAATGGATTGCTGTCTATTTTCAGTTGGTTTGATCACTTTCATGAGTTAGATTCACATCGTGAAAGCTGCTCTGTTTGTTTTTAGTTTGCAAATGAATTGATCAATAATTGTTATCTTTATCAAATCCGGTTAAAATGCGTTTGAAACAAATAATTTTAATCGATGCAAATCTATCTTGTCTGCCCAGTTTGCTAAAAACAAATGATCAGATAATTCTTATGAACCCTGTTACCAGCTGAGTGATTTCATTACGATTTCGTTTATGGACAGTTACGCACCAGTGTTGGTTTAATTTGCTCATGGCATGAAATGTTTGTTATATCAATACAGTTATAACAATTTGAAAATGATTCTGTTTAGATTCGATTGTGTTACCTTTTGATGAGACGACATAACAATTGCATAAAACTTGTTTTAATTGTATTGATTGCATGGGATATGAAATGATTTCCTTGTTGTTTGATCATGATTCTGTTAACCTGACTTTGCGGTAACAAAAGAAACAGAGCACGCGTATCTCTATGATCAGTTGATTGATTTTGATCCTGTTTGATTTCGAATGGTATAACCATTTCAATTTCAATCATTCATTTTCAAATAGTTATTGGATGTTAATTGAATTTAATTCTTTTAAAATATTTTTTCGATTTTGATGCTGATTCTGTGTCTTATATAGACCAGCTACAGAATCGCAAGATTTTGTAGCTAGTCTATAGGATCAGATTTTTATCATTTTGTTAAAAAAGAATCCTTCTAACTTGCTCATTTTTGGCCCTTTTCAGGTAAATTCGAATTGAATGGGACATGTTGGACAGTCTAGGGGAATATTTGTGTATTTTAGTTTTACTTTGGATTCCTAGTTTAGTTAAACTTGGGATATCTCCCAGATTTTATGTAAACAGCTTGATAACTTCCACAGGGAGGTTTTACCCTATGGAAAAAATTATAAATACTTATTATTTTTTGTAATAAGGATCATCCTCACTCGTGGGAGAAATAGGATTATGGATTCCTAATACAAACTGAGATAAAAGTTGATGTTCTGCTACAGCTTTCGCTTTCATAATATCAATCTTTTGTTTCATGTTTTTGCTTATCAATTTGCACTTGATTAGTGACTACCTTAGCTATCATAGTCTTTTGCAAAATGATATGATTGAATTAATGTGATCCATGTCTGATTTCTTTCACTGATTTAAAAATACATCAATTACTTAGTTCAGTTAATGAATGATAGATTTCTCTTCTTCATCAATTGAGCTATTACGTATAAGTCTTTGCAAACAGGTTTATCTAACTGTGAAGGTTTATAAATTATAAGATTGTTGTTATTTTTATGTGTTGTTTGTCCTGTAATTAAACTTATAGAGCACTGCAGCGTATCGTTTACGAGAAGCTCCTGGATAATTCAATGCGGGTTTCCTCCCTCTGATCAGCTGAGCCAATCATCATACACATGACAAATCTGGAGCGTTTCTCCAGGTTAGTTTGTAAATTATTTGTTAGTTAGTTTGTTAATTAAGTAGTCTAATTAGATATACGTTAGAATTAGTGTAACAGTTGTTTAGTTTAGTTCTGCTTTATTTCTGTTCATAAAAATTATAAAATCAACAAAAATATCTCTCGCTGTCTTAGGACAGAATATAAATGAATTTTTCAGGTTTTGTTTAAATCTGTAAATTGTAGATATTGTACATTTTGTGAATAAGTTATATTTCAGTTAGTAGTTAGATGGTTAATTAGTTATAGTTAGTATAATAGTAGTTTGTAGATTGTATAGAATAGTTAGATTAGTTTAGTTTGTTTTAATAATTAGTTTTAGTTTAGTTTGTTTAGTAGTTAGTTTTCGTTAGATTAGTTTATTAGTTTGTTTTATTTGTTTTTAGTTAGATTAGTTAGTTTAGAATAGTTTTTCTTTTTTGTTTTCTTAGTACCTTAGATCGGCTAATGGAGCCGCTAAACCCGTCAGGGTGGTTCATCCCAAACGGCTTGGGTTATTACACAACCCCGGACCGGTTCCACTCTTCCAGTTGACGGACGGTTAATTTTGCCCGCCAACAAATCACGAGGGTCAGTACAGTCTTTGACTTTCCCGTTTTTCTCCTTCAGACACTCTATAATTATCTTACACACAGAATGAGTTTGTTCACAATGATTCAAGATATTTAAACAGGGAATACCTTACCGTGTCGCATCAGCCATTCAATTCGGGTTATGAATGAAATTTCAATAAATCTACTGCCGAATCTTTAGAGGAGTTAGAACATAAATTCATCGTGGGTTGATGGCGGAGGCACGGGTGATGATGTTGTCTATCAGAGATTTCAAAAATGTTGTTTTAATTGGCACACGAGGTAGAAACTACTGTGGGATCAGGTGTTAATTATCTCCTTAAATGTCCTAAATTTTATCGTATCTAATGTTGAAAAGGTCTCGTCGTGTCACTCTTTCAGTGGGTGGATCGGGGGTTGGGATTATGCTATGAACATTTTCGTTGATATTTTGCAGCAAAAAATCTGACGTCGATCGATCTTGTCGTACAATGCTAACGTGGAAAAGCTGACTCGGAGGTGTGACTAGGACCTAGGGAACCAAGAATGATTCGGGATAGAACTAGACCATACGACCCTCTTACCTGGTAAAGACACATGGCATTCGAGACTAGTGACTTAATTCGCTAATCTAGGCTAAGGTAAGGTCTTAGGAATTTCCTTAATCTATTTGTTCTAAAACCAAATCCTAGCTTGTCGATGCTGAAAAGTGTCAAGGATTGGTGATCGATGATAAACCTACCCAAGTGCTCTCGGATCGGCTCCCTCGAAAAAGTATCGATGCCAAAAACACATCGAAGATCAACAATCGAGGATAAATTTATCGTGGTCAAAATGTTTGTTTTGATCATTCTAGATCTTCCCTAATCCCGATAAAGTGCATCGGGCATCAGCTATCGACGATTTCTTTTCGTCCTTTGTTAACGTCTATCCTCCTCGTATTTTACCGATGCCGAAGGGGATCGGCTATATCTCGATCCTTTATGTGAAAAACTTACACTAACCAAAACTGCCTTATGCCGATGCCCATGAAGATTGGCGCTCGATGGTTGTTGTTTTCTGAGTGGTTCCTTTACTTACTTGAATTATTTTCGACGCCAAACTTGAGCGTGTTAGGTGTAGTGTTTGGCTATCGATTATTAATTTAGGTGTTAAGGCCTTTTATTATTTGGGTTTCATAAGTTCAAACAAACCTGAATAGGTTATCAGAATCATGATAATAAACAAAGACAAAAAATTTCCCAAAACGAAATCGAGTCAGACAGTGCAGAAAACAAGTAGTACCCAAAAAGTGACAAAATTTGATAAGGTTTTTTTAGGGTGTGTTGAGTGTTCAACACATTCTAACTAGGGTACCCATGTTTGGTAAGCCTCTACAACTCACTGACGACACTTCTAGTAGTAGTAAGAAGGTTTTGTGTTGCTAATAAATGGGTTTGTACCTAAGGCATACAAATCACAATCATAGGAAATTGAAAATATGCAAAATGGATTGAGAACCTATCATATATGCTAGGGACAGAGAATACATGCCGAAGGCATGAATAGGAAATATGATGTTAGAAACTACAAAATTCCCTAGAGAAAACCACCAAAACCAACTCCTTCCACTACATTATTAGTCCACTAGGTCAAAAATTAGCATAAACTATATAAAGTGGATAAATTTTTTCTAGTAATAGTAAAAATAAACAATTTTACGATACCATTTTGAGTTTTGTACCCACATAGTGCATTTTAGACCAATTTTCCAATGATATTCAAGTGTCGATTGTGGGAGATACGATCAATGGAATTGACAACCGTCTAGACCAAGTAAGTGCCCCTCCCCACCTCTTCATTTCTATAGTGGTTTAAATTTCCAATTTAGCCCTCATTTTTTGAGTTTTAGAGGGCGCAATATGTGAATTAGGGTGTACGCGAGCTATAATTTATCGGGTCACATATGTGGAGACATGTACGTGGGAAAAGAAAATCATTTCCTTTTATATGTGGCTCTACACACGACTGTTAACACTGTAGCCTGTGTACAAGTCCATAAAAAACAAATTAATGAATTTGACTCAAAAAATGATTTTCCTTTGGTAGGATGGTGTTGGAATGGAGAGAGAGGGAGCATGAGGAGGTGGATGCAGCAGTGGAAAGAGATGCAGGGGCCCAACTAGCTCTAAAAATATGTGGCCTTTATAAATTTTGGGCTCTCAAAGGGTTGAGCACTAAAGTGAGGTTACTCCAAATGCTCATAAACTATTGGGATATGGAGACAGAGGCCTTCAATATTGATGGGAAACCATTGAGAATTGAAGTAGATGACATCTATTATCTCATAGGATTGTCTCGTCAGGGCGAGGTGGTGAATCTCAAAGGCTGAGAGATGGGGGTGGCATGAATATAGATGATTACATTTCCACCCATTAGGTTGCAGGTATAGATAAAATAGGGAGCCAACTCCCCATCGAGGTGATCAAAAACCTAAGTTTGAAGATTGTCGTTCTTGTTCTTACATGGATCTCTGGGTTGGCCTCCTTGCACCAAGCTTCAAGGCCACACATGTTTTATGTAGTGGAGTGTTTGCGACCCCTGGTTTATGATTGATGCACCTCACTACTGACCAACATGAAGAGTTAGCTGACAGATTGCAAACAGGGGAGAAAGAGAAACTTCGGGTTTGATCCCTAGAGTGGATATCATTCCACATGGACTGTGCGATCCAACAATGTCATGGTGGATCGATATGATGAGGCAGTTAGGAGGTGGTAGGGTGCCAACCCCCTACAATGATGAGTTATTTTTTTGGTGGCCTCGATAGGTGATAGCCATTGATGACTACCCCTTTGTTGGGATTGACTACAGAGGGGATCCAGATATGTCTCTGCCACTAGGCTCTGCCTACGGTGATATAGGTATGAAATTTTTTTGTATGTTTCATTTTTTTGTGTTTTTTGAAAAGAATAAAAAATGAAAATATTTGTGTATGGTATCAAGTATTAACAACTGGGTTATCATGCATATGTAGGTCTGCGAAGACCAGACGGATTCCCATGACATCGGTGAAGAAACCGGGGAGATGAGCATGTAGGAGGAGATGCGGATAGATTGTTAAAAAATGTGCAAGGGAACCTGATCCAAGTGGATATCGGTGGCCACCCACCTTTTCCAACTAGCTCAAAACAATTTTCTGACAATTTTGGCAATTTACTATTTTTAGCAGTTTTAACTTTCGGGGCCATTTTGAGGGCCTAAATGAAGGTTTTTCGAGATATATATTCCCAATAATATCCAAAAGCATGATTTATCCCCCAAAATTAATCTCCACGATGATACCTTTCCAACGATCTATCATATTCCTAAAACGGAGATAGTATGCAAAAGTTATGACCCCGGGAAGTTGATGTACTAACTTACCCAAACGGGGCCCACATGACTTTTGGTGCTTCATCTCCTAGGGTTAGGTTTTTGGATGTCTAGGGTTTTTGGCATTCCTGTTTATTTTAAAAATGCCTTCAAAGCCTCATTGCAATCATCTTCTTTCAAATGATCACAACCATCACATCTCTTCTCAGAGATAAGCCGCCACCATTCCAGCAAGCTTGTTTCCGTTGCATTTTACAGTTTCAACTTATTTCCTTATTGGATAGAAGACCAAGTATATTGTATCTTTGTTATTTTGTGTTAAGCACCTGTTAATAATATGTAGTCATTTTTTTCTTCTCATAAAATCCATATCAGTGGTATCATAGCAGTCTGCTCCTTGTTGTCTTAATGCATGTCCCCAACGAGGTTGGAGTACAAAGAGTTGGGTCTCGAGCTTGTTTCTATTGAGGAAAAAATCTCTCGCACACCCAAGTGACCTCTCATGGTAGGAGAAAATAAATATGATGGGTAGGAGATCCTTTCAAACAGTTGATTGAGGAAGCCCTCACACAACAAAGGAACGAGATGATGGATAGTTTTTCGCAAATTCTTCGGCAACTACCAACAAGCAATGCATCTTCTTTGAGTGGAGGCGCCGCCCCCTTCAAGATAGAATTAAACTTCGATATTCCTATATTTGAAGTTCAGATAGACACAAATGTTGTAGACAAGTGGTTGAATCTACTAGAAGGGTATTTTTCTATCCATAACTTTTCGAATAGAGAAAATATTACTTTTGCACTCCTCAAAGTCATTCCCCATGTCAAAGATTGGTGGGAAAATTTTTGTGAGAAAAAGGAAACAAAGGAACCCTCATTATTTATAGTCACGGCCACTTGGGAATCCTTCAGGGATGCTATTAAGGAACAATACTACATTGTCGGAAGTTACGACGACTTGTATAACAAATGGACCACACTGCAGCAAGAAAGAGACCAAGCAGTGCCAGATTTCAAAAATATCTTTCATACCTTGTGCACCAAGCTAGGTATCAAAGATTCAGAGCGACATATGGTGCTCAAGTATCACAGTGCTCTGCATATATACATATATACTAAAATGGAATTTCTGGACATCTCATCCCTAGGCGTGGCCTACCGATATGCCGTCAAAATTGAGCAGAAGCTCAAACAAAAGACGCAACAATTTGGGCTTGGGAACCCCTCACAACAAAATCTAGGAAAGGGAGACCCCAACCCATAGAACAAAGGACAGAGAAAATATGGACAGTATCAGGACAACCATTCCAATCCGCAAGCAAAGAAGGACACCGGAAAGACAAAGAAAGATATCGGGAAGTGGTGTGACTTCCATAAGAGCCCTTGGCATAACATTGTTGACTGTCACTCAAATAAGTCATTGGTGGTCTAAGTGAAAGCCTATGAATTAGATGCGGGTTCAGACTCTGAGATAGAACTAGAAAGGGGAAGATGGATTATTGACACAGAACAAAGTTCCACCATTGCTACCACCAAGCTCCAGCCTGGTGAACCAGACGAGCCAGAAGAAGGAGAACGCCTCTTCCATTCACAGATGTGGGTAAAATGCACCCCACTACACTTCATCGTTGATAGTGGTAGCCAGAAGAAACTCATCTCAGTAGAGGTCATCAAGCGATTGTATCTACCGACAATGCCACACCCACAACCCTACACCATTGGATGGCTCTGCCAAGAAAGCGATCTCTCCATTAGCCAATAGTTTCGACTGTCGTATGACATCAAGCCCTTCAAAGAAGAGGTATTGTGTGATGTTTCTCCTCTCAAAGTTTGTGATTTTATTTTGGGCCAACCTTGTTTATGGAAACTTCATGTTGTATATGAGTCTAGGCCTTGTAGTGTTATTATTACTTTGAACATGAAATTGTACAGGATACCTGAGGCAGTCCCACCTATTGTTATTTCCTTGATCTCTACTAAGCAATACAGGAAGGTCATCTCTCAAAGGGGGAAGTTTGTCTTCCTCATGATTCGCTCTCATAATAAGCGAAAGATCACAGCCACATCCAGGGTCTCTACGACCGACCTCTCCACACAGCAGAAGCAAGTAGATAAGGTCATGGAAGAATACTTAGATATCTTCTCCTCACCTACCAGGGTACCTCTGCACTACCAGGTCAAGCACCCCATCGATCTGACCCCCAACGTACTGCTGCCCAATGGGTTAGTCTATCACGCTCTCTATTAGAGAATGAGGAGATCAAGTGAAAGATCCAAGTACTGCTCCACAAGGGGCACATCTGTCCTAGATCATCACCTTGTGGGAACCCAATCGTGCTGGTATAGAAGAAAGATGGAACCTAGGGACTTTGCATTGATTATCAAGCTCTACATAAAATCACAGTTAGAAATCGGTACCCTATTCCCCAAATCAAAGACCTCCTTGATCAACTCATGGGGGACAAATACTTCAGTAAGATTGATCTGAATTCTGGCTACAACCAGGTCCCGATAGAATAGACAAATGTATGGAAAAATGCCTTCAAGTCAAAGGAAGGCCTTTTTGAATGGTTATTCATGCCCTTTGGTTTAAAAAATGATCCAGCCACTTTCATGAGGATGATGGACAATATCCTACAACCATTCGTCAATACTTTTGTAGTGGTATATCTGGATGACATTCTCATTTACAGCAAGACTTGGGTCGAACACTTGTAGCATATTTTGTAGGTTCTGCACACCCTGTGGCAACACAAGCTATATGCCAACTTGGAAAAATGATCCTTCGACATGGACAGGGTCCATTACTTGGGCTACATAATTGATCAGCATGGCATACATGTGGATCCAGCCAAGATCCAAGTCATCTGTGACTGGCCAGCCCCAACCAGACTCACTGAGCTTCAGAGCTTCTTGGGCCTTGACAATTTCTACCATAGGTTCTTGTTGGGATTCTCCCATATTGCATGGGCCCTCAACCAAATAACCAGGGGTGGTGGTAAGGAGAAATTTTCATGGGGCTGGTCCCAACAACAAGCGTTTGACAATTTGAGGTAGTGCTTGTGTTCATCCCTAGTACTTTCATTACCAAACCTACAAAAACCCTTTGAGATTGAGACAGATGCTTTATACTATGCAGTGGGCACCATTCTCACTCAGCATGGCCACCTTGTGGCCTATCATGGTGAGACACTATCAGATGTTGTCTGTAAGTACCCTACTTACGACAAAGAAATGTACTCCATTATGAAAGCCTGCCTCCAGTGGAGACATTACATTCTTGGGAAGGATACATTCATCCACACTAATCATAAGCCACTGCAATTCATACAGACACAAGGAAAATTGCAGAATGATCGCCATCAAAAGTGGTCCACATACTTGCAGCAATTCCACCTCAACATCAAGTATAAAACAGGAAGCACCAATCACATCGTTGATTGCCTTAGCAGACCACCAGTCACGACACTCACCATGGTGCTAGATTCCTGTGGCTATGAGACCTCTGGATGGCCCCAACTCTATGAGACAGACCCAAACTTTGCCACCACCTACCAAATGTGCAAACACAATTGTCAATAATTTCCATCTTCAGGATGGGTTCTTGTGTCATCTGGGCCATATCTATGTTCTATCAAGCGAGTAAGCAAAGTTGATATGAGAAGCCCACTATAGTCGGGTGGCAAGACACTTCGACATCGAAAAGATAATGGTGATGCTATAGAAACATTTATACTAGTTGAAACTTCGACAGGAGGTAAGAAAGTATATCAAGTCTTACACTCCCTACGTTATTGCCAAACCGACCACTAAGAAATAGGGATTGTACACCCCTCTTCCTACTCATGACAGTCCATGGGAATCCATCTCAATGGACTACATGTTAGGCCTCCCTTCCACCAAGTGGGGAAATGACTATGTTTTTGTGGTTGTTGATTGCTTTTCTAAGATGGCGATTCTGGTTGCCTGCAAGAAGAACATCACAGCAAAGGCCACTGCCAAGCTCTTCTTTGAATGAGTCTGAGTACATTTTGGAATCCCACAAACCATTATATCATATTGGGACAATCGATTTCTCATCACATTCTGGTTGAGCCTCTGGTCATTGCTGGACACCAAGCTCACCAAATCCATGGCCTTCCACCCCTAGACAGAGGGCCAAACCAAGGTCATAAATTGAATGATTGTGCATATCCTTTGGATGTATAGTTCAAAGCACCCTCACACATTGGATGAGAGCCTTCCATATGTCCAACATAGCTACAACCGATCCCTACATAGCTCAACCGACCACAACCCCTTTCAGGTGGGGTTCGAATTCCAACCATTGGGTCCCATAGATGTTTCACTTCCCCTTATAGTCAGCTCGACCGACTCATCTCCTATTCCAAATGAAGCTAAAAAAGACACCTGGTTCATTGAGTGGATCCAACACATCCGCCAATAGGTTTAGAATATCCTATAGAAGTCCAATGACAAGTACAAGCAACACCATGATCAACATCAGGTACCACATAAGTTTCAAGTGGGTGACAAAGTTTGGTTTCACTTGCAGAAAGAATGCCTTACAGGACCCCATAGGAAGTTTCGCCCACTCCTTGATGGGTCATACACCATCACCAAGATTGTGGGGGATAATTCTTTTGAGCTCAACATTCCTCCTTTCCTTGGCCTACACTAGTGTTCAACGTGGATCTCCTTCGCCCTTATTTCCCACCATTATTGGACACCTCAGACATAGCAGAACAACTGACACCAACAAAGCTCAACCCTAACTGCATACAATAGGCATCCAATGATCAGATTGTGGACACACAGATCAAGGGCACTCGACAGCAAAGGATCCAAATTTATCGAGTCATCAAAGCAGGGAAGCTCCTGCAGCAAGGTAAGTGGGGCCAAATTCAGTAGAAAGTGTTAAGCACCTGTTAATAATCTGTAGTCATTTTATTTTGCTCATAAAATCCAGATCAGAACCTATCTCGTTTGATGCATATGATTCCTATGGTTCAAGTGGAGGATCTGCCAGAGGCTATGTAGTGACAGGTGGTTGGTGTGCCCCGTGCATGAGTGTGACTCTTCTGGTGTCTCTCAAATGTCATACTATGCTATCATGATACACATATGGCACCACATGCGTAGATTCCATGGTCATATATATACCAACCATATATGTATTTTAAGGGTGCAAGCCCCATTTTGTACTATGACACCATATTTTTTAAAAGATGAAATATAAAATTTTGGTCCTCAACTTTACTTATATATGTTACAATGTGTACATTGATGAATGTGTTTTCTTTACTTTAGTTATGTGACAAATTCCAATCTAAAACATAATCAACATATGCATCAGATACATAATTAGAACTTCTAGGTATATGATTATAAGTAATAAAATTAGAGTATTGTTCCAAAATTTGTACCCATAGGAATCGACGGAGCAGAGTAGGGTTTTTCACATGGTAACTATTGTTTAATTGACATACGACTACCTAGGAGTTTAAGCGAACCTCTAAAGACTAAACACCATGTGAAATGGCGTCTCGTAATAGTTCTATAACTGTGCTATAATCAACCACATTATTCGTTGATGGCTCCAGAAAAATGCCACCTGAAGACACCAGTTGGCCCTCGGGTGAGTAAATGACCCACGCAGAAAAATACATTTTCCATGTA
Source organism: Picea engelmannii (assembly GCA_009831015.1). Taxonomy (NCBI): domain Eukaryota; kingdom Viridiplantae; phylum Streptophyta; class Pinopsida; order Pinales; family Pinaceae; genus Picea; species Picea engelmannii. The sequence continues at coordinate 146,766 of ML806743.1, forward strand.
TGACGACCAGCACCATCTACGAATCCTAAGTAAATTGAAGACTATGTTGACATCTTCCAACCAAGGGAAAACCTAATAAGAAAGTTGTGTTGATACTGAGAGGGGGGTGAATCAGTATCAAGTACAATTTAAAACATTTTTCAAATTATAATTAAACCATTCAATTATATCCAATGAGAAATGAACAATAGTATAAGAGTTACACCAATACACCACAATACACCATGCACAATATATGAGAAATAATCAATAGTTTTTGTTCAAGGGAAGTAATGACTT
>ML806743.1:155881-166720 GCA_009831015.1 Picea engelmannii
CATTCTTACTGTGTTTGCCTGAGAAAAGGGGTTGAGATTTTGGGTAGAAGGATAAAGATTAAATCTGAAGGGTCATGATCTGCATGTAGGCTTAGAACCCTAGCTTACTAGTCCGTAGGGTAAAATACCCAACAACACTCATCTAGGTGCTCTAGGTGTACGAGGAATTCTTCAATATTGGAAGTGTCAGGTAAGAGCTCAATTTTCAATTTAAGGGAAGGGATTTTACATTCAATCGGAAGGATCGACTCCACACCATGTACTAACTAAAAAGGAGAAAAACTGATGGAAGTCTTAAGCGAGGTTTGATATGCCCAAAGTGCAGGGTAAAGCATTAGATGCCAGTCACATTTACTCTGGCAGACAGTTTTTTGCAAGATGGTCTTGAGAGATTTATTCACAACCTCTACTTGTCCATTTTCATGGAGATAATACGGGGAATAATGACCATGCTTAAACCCCATTTTTGATGATAACTCCTTCATCATTTCATTCTGAAAGTGACTGCCATGATCAGTGACAATCTCCTTTGGGATTCTAAACCAGGCTATAATTTGGTTGAGTATGAAGAATGTTGCAGTCTTACTATCAGATTTAATGGTAGGCATGTCCTCTATCCATTTAGTGAAGTTTCCACACCCATGATAATATGTTGATGCCCCACAGCCAAAGTTGGATATAGTCCATAAAATCCACTCCCCACTTGGTGAAGGGACTGACGGTGATGACTAGGTGAAGAAGGGCTATATGCGAGCGCATTTTCCAAGAAAACACCTGGAAAGGGTGACACTTCTTGACTGCTTCAACATAATAATTGAAAATTGACAGCCAAAAATAACCATCTCGCAATATTTTTTGGGTTGTCTCAATCCCAAATAGATAACCACCACAAGCCCCACTATGACAGTCATTAAGAATAGACTCATCTTCCTTGTGAGTCAAGCAACGATGCAAGATATTATCCACTCCTTGACGATACAAAGTGTCATTGGCGATAAGGTAGTTTTTAGCTTGATGTCGTATATGTCGTCGATCGTCTCTCGACAGATGTTGGGGTAGCTTCAAGATTTGAAGATAGATCAGAATGTCTCCATACCAGGGATCAAAGATGAGATAAGAAAATATGTTCATATGTGAATGAATCGTCATGAATGACATCCTCATTCAGTTGAGGGAAGTCTGATATCAACTTGGAAAAAAACAAGTGATTTCTTATACTTCACTGAAGAAAAATCAAGATCAAATTATTGAAAAATAACAATCCACTTATTGTATTTTCCCCCTATGATCTTCCTATTAAGGAAGTATTGCAATGGATTGATATCATCAACTACAATAGTTTTTGAAAGTAATATATAATGTCGTAATATTTGAACCGCATGTACGGAAACCAAGGCTAGTTTCTCAATGTGAGAGTAGTTAAGTTTAGGACCGACTATGTTTCGACTAAGGTAGTAAACAATGTTCTCATGGATCTCATTGTCCTCTTGAACCAGAACCATACCAACCATCCCTTCAGACGCAGCGATATAAAGTAAATAATCTCTATTTTAGTCTAGAGGCTTCAGCAGAGGCACCAATACCAAGGCCTTCTTAAGAGCATCGAAGGATTCATGGGTTCACTCATGCCATATAAACAAAGTGTCCTTCTTCAACAGATGCATGAAACCCTTAGTTAAATGGGCATAGTTCACTATGAATTGACGCAAGACATTAGCCTTCCCCTATAAACCCTGAAGTTGATGAATGTTGTGTGGGGGAGGAAATCAAAGTATTGCCTCAAACTTCATAGGATCCACCATGATCCCATGCTCAGAGACCAAGAATCCTAAAATACGGCCAGAACTAACACAGAAGATGCACTTGTGAGGGTTTAAATGGAAGTGATAATAATGACATCTCTCAGAAGGTTAGTAGAGTGATCTATTATATTGTGAAAATCAAAGTTCATAGTGCATTGGAGGGATGCCCTAATGTTTTTAAGGCCAAAAGGCATTTTTCGATATGCAAAAGTACCCCAAGAATAAATAAACATCATCTTATGTTGATCCTCGGGTTAGATATTAATTTGATTATATCTTGAAAATTCATCCATAAAAGAGAAAAATTTTCTTCTCGCACACTCATCGAGAACCTGGTCAATGAAAGGAGTCGGAAAGTTATCTTTAGGACAATCCTTGTTCAGGTCTCGAAAATCCATACACACATGGATGGTTCCTTGTTTCTTATTCATGGGAACAAGGTTGGATACCCACTCAGTCAAGGGAACCAAGTAGATGAAACCAACATTAAGTGGTTTCTCTACCTCTGCCTTAATAGCAGAGACCTTCTTAGGATTAACAACTCTAAGACATTATCGAATAGGTATAGAATCCGGATAAGTCTTGATCTCATTTTCGACAATGCTAGAGTTGATCCTTGACATCTCTTCATATGACCAAGTGAATATGTCACGAAATTATTTGAAGAGATCGATGTAGATCTGAATTTCTTCAGGTGAACAATCCACATCGATATATACATTCTCAATTTTTCCAGGAATTCAAGAGATTTCAATCGTGATGGTAGGAGAAATATTCACCATGTTTCCTTCGGCATAAATGTCATGTGTATCAAGTGGCACCATAGTGTGACCGACCATCTCACTCAAGGTAGATCTAAAGTCGTTCTATTCGATCCTAACAAGTTTTGGGAGGAAGTAAGAGCGATGATGCATATCATCCCATGGCCTATCGGGACCATTCTGACCTCTAATATGGATTCATCTGAAGTTAAAGTATCATCGAGGAAATCATACGAACAAGATTATTGGGTGGCCCATACGGGATTTAGAACTGGATCATCTTCGTCAGTCTATGAGGAGATAGGATCTGGGTCAGCAATAGTGTTAAGAATAACTTAACATGCAACCTTTGTCGCTAACAGTGGCATTTCCATTCCAAGGGTCATTGAAATATGAAGTACAAAAAGGAACATACCTCACTGACAATGAAGACCTACTAGACATGGCATAAATGTGATGAATTGGTGCCATGAAAACAAAGGTACCCATGAGAGAGGAATACATTCCAACACCAATATCCTCAGTTGTTGGCTGAGAATTGTCTATCACTAGGATTGAAGGTCCAATTGATTCACTAAGAATATCAAGTGCAAAGGATAACTAATCAATCGTCATTATTTTCCCTTCGTGAGGAAAACATAGAGCGAGGAAAATAGACAACAGGACCGTGGTCATGGCATAAATAAAATTATGCCCTAGTAATAAATTATATTCAGGGGGCGCATCAACCACCTCAACATCAAAATCCATTGTCTTTCCACCTAACTAGACCAGAAAAGTGGAAAGAACTCCATGGGGTTGAAAAGAATGACCATCAAATGCGGTCAACATAGTCGTAGATTGAGAGAGAGTTGGAGAGCCAATGGATTTCCAACAGGTTAGAGACATCACACACGTTGCAAGGCCTTCATCAATAACAATTTGTTTGATGGTATATTTCGTGTACTCCACATGGATTTCAAAGGCCACGTGGTAAGGAAAGAGAGGCTTAACATCTATGATGTCAAACTTAATAACCTTCGAGCCACATGAATCTATAGCTCCTAATGCAGATAACAAGGCGTTCCTTTGTGAAGAAAAAGTCTGGAGCACCTCCAAATCCAACATCGCATAAGGGTTTTGATCCAGATCTTTGACAATTGAATATTTCTGGGAAGATCTGGCATTAGGATTGTGGGTAGAGAATTTTAGTACTCCTTTCGGAATACTAGGCGGAGGCTCTGGCTTTTCAATCTATAAAGGTCTTTTCGGAGGAGGGGGACACTCTTAACCTGTAATAGTCTGTGAAGAACCATAATCATGATATTGAGTGGCTACATCAATCTGAAACTTGACCATATTAACGTAGAGATGGTCACCTTCATGTGTTGAGGGGTTTTGATTCCCACTCGACACGATTCCGGTGTTGGAGGAGCTCGAAGCCATGTGTCGATTATGTGGAAACAGATTGGTCAACACTTCAGGAGGTTGATAAGAGCCTCAAGGCTTCCTAAAGTTTGGGGCATAAGTGGCTAAAGTGATCATCTTTACAACATTTACAAGGAAACTTAACTTTCCAATTTTCTTTCTTTCCCTCACCAACATTATTTTTTGATCTGTCATTGTTAGTGTTGTCCTCAGTTTTGTTATTATTTCTCCCACCCTTACGATTATTACCTCACCCTTTATTTCTATTCCCTACTGGTTGTTGGTTACCATTTGGGTTGGATGAAAACTTTACAAAATGCACATCCCCCAACTAAGTGGGAGTGAAGGACGAATACAAATCTTTTCCTACTACAAATTGGCTTAAATAAAACTCCTTCAACTGGTTCATCACCAAGTCTTTAGACTTAGCATTTGCAGAGCCTATGATGCCATCAGCATGAGGCCTGGGATTTTTTCTAGGATCACAATTCGACCTCAGTGCGCCAGGAAGAATTTCATATAACATCCTAGATTGAGCATATATGAGGTCCAATTGTTGGGCTTTGAAAATAGCTTCTTCCTTGAATGTTACTCTGGATGTAGAAACATCCTTAGAAATATAAGGCAATAAAGACTTAAGGAACCATTCCAATAGGAACTCTAGAGGAATGTAGGATTTAATCAACCTCTTCTGTCTATGCTACTCTTGGATATGGTCCGAGATATCTATGTCCTTATCTTGGTGGAAGGTCGACAAAATTTCTATTTCAACATTGTAACGAACCAATAACTTGAAGTGGTTGAGAAAGACGAAAACCATCTGATTAAAATTTCCATATGTTCCCCTTGGTAGCTCAATGTACCATTTCACTGCAACCCCCATGAGGGTGTTTTGGAATAGTCTCAAATGAATAGAATCATTATTAAGAAAATTGGATGAGCAAAAAATACGAAAATTAGTAAATTGATCACCTGGATCCTCGCCATTCTTTCCCTCGAATTTCAAAATGTCCAAAGGAATTTTTGTGGGAACGGGGGGGCATGACGGGTTGTGGGGCACCGAGTCATTCATTGATCTTGAAAAAGATGGAAAATTAAGCGTGGCCATAAAAGGGTGTCAGGGTTGCGACATCTGAGATCATGTTGCCAGGAAAGATTGGTGTTGAGGGATCGTAGACCATTCAGGGTTCTGGTATACACCATGGCCATGTCTGGTAGGGTAATATCCTCTTCCAAATTGATTAATAAGAGGTTGTATGGGCACCATACCTGTAACGATGGCATAATGAGGGTTATAAACATTTCCCCCAGTTGGAGTGGCTCCGGGCTGGGAGTTTCTCATAGCATGAGACAGACTCCCTCCAGTTGGAAATTCAGAGGTTAGAGGTGAATTCGTCATGAAAAATGTGTTCATTGGAATCAGAGTGGAGGAAGAAGGGGGAAAGGATGGAATATAAGAAGTAGCTTGTTTGCCCGATTGATTATTCCATCCAAGAGCATTGAGACTAGGATTAGACTCGAGAGGAAAAGAAGGTTGGATTCCAACTATAGGATTCATTTGGGGAATATGAGCTTCACCAAACGAGAGAGGAATATGTTGAGGAACCATGCCCCCAAGTCCAAGACTAGGATTTTCATTATTCATTGGAATGGAAGATGAAAGTTGTGATATCATATCCAGCATACTAAAAGAGAAAGGGTTAGAGATTGAAGGTATGGACTCATCATTGTATCCAGGCATACCAAAAAGAGACCCAAAAGGGTTCGTTACTATGGGCTGAGTAGCAACCATAGGCCGGATAGGAGTAAGTATAGGAACCTTCGGAAAAAAAACCGTAGCGCTTGAAGGAGTGGAAGGATTCAAAGGAAGCCCATTAACCACAAAATGTATAGGATTTGAGGGACTCCTAGTGTCTTTCAAACTTAAATCAATACTCATAATTGTATAATCACAAGTATGGTAGGTGGAGGTATGTATACAACATTTAATAACTTTACACATTTTAGAAAGAAAAGACTCAAGATGCGGTGGTAACTTTAACAAACAGCGAGACCTGCAAGGAAGCTGGTCTAGCTCCATGATGAATCAAGACTTGAGATATAAAAAAAATCCTAGGTCCAACTAATAATCAAAGAGAACACCAAAATAAACAAAAAGGCCAAATGCACACAAACAAGATATAGTAGTTGAAAAGGGGTCACCCTCACTAGAGTAGGTATGCCTCACCCAAGAGGGCCTGAGACTCCCTTAAAAATATTGGAGGTATCAAAATCAGTTATAAGGGCCCCTGTGGGCTTAACAATGCATTTAGTTAGATCCCCCCGGAGAGGTAATCCTCCATAAAGATTGTGTGATGTCCAACCCTTATCTGACTCAGGGTACCTATAGAATAACCCCTGCAAGTAACCTATGTGGCTACCTGTGTCAAGCAACTAAAGCCACCACAATATAACCAATGTGGAGGTGAATAGTTGTAAGTTAGGTCCACCACATGGGCAGGGTAACAAAGCCTAAAATCTTGAAAGCATTGCCTCTCATGGAGGTAAAGGTACTAGAAAGATCCCCAAATACAAATAGATCCCTAGAAATATCTCTGACGCTAAGAAGGTATTAGAGAGATATCTCTGCAACCAATTTCACGCAGCCTCATGCTTAACTCCAATGTGCATGGAGCATCCCAACGTCACTAATTACACAATGGATTTCACCACTCCCTGGTCAAGAACATATGTTTAGTTTAATATCCTTGGAGAAGTTTACTCACAAAATCATATTCCAAGGCCTTATATCCTATGCTTGTTTATGTACTCTGAAAAATAAAATCATTTCTAATCAATTTTAGTTAATCAACATTACTTTTAATGTCTTTGTTTACTCAAGAAATGTGGTCATGAAATTGATGATATTATGACTCAACATATCAAAGAAATGAATATAAACATAGTGTTAAGTCCTAATACTAAATTCTCAAAAGATGGCAAGCTTTCAAAATGCAACTTTCAATTCAACTTCTACAATTTCAATAAAATGCAATCTTTCCATATGTATCAAGATCAAGACTAAGAACCCAAAAGAGAAAATACCATAATGCAAATATAAGTAAAAAAAAAATGTATTTTCAATATAAAGAAAAGAAAATGCAAGGATTGAATAGCAACTTGATATACATACCCTACTACAAGAAAAAAGAGACAAGCCAAGAAGGATACCAAGAAGCAAACACTCAAACCAATATGCAAGGAAAACCAATGAAAAAGATGATAAGAAATAATACCGCCCAAAAATTCAACAAAAAGAAGGTTTCCTATCACTTTGTAGGCACTCAATGGTTCGGACAAAGACCCAAGAAGACTCACCAACCAACCAAACTCACTAAGCAAACACCAAACTCATTGAGTAAGCCAAAAAGTTGATATACGCGACTCTTTGAGCAAAACTCGTGTATGTATGTGCCCTATAGAAGGACATCTTGCGTATGTATGCGTCTTTCAAGGTAAAAGCCATGTATATGTAGTAAAATACTTGTTAGGGAAAGGATTAGGCCAAGAAACTCATATGAAAAGTAAAAATAGGCTATTAAGCAATCAGGCGACAAGGAAACTCAGGCTAACATAGAGCAAGTCAACGAGAAAAACACTCCAAACCCCAAAACAGAACATATTATCCCTAGTATGGTCGCTAATTCTGTTATGAGGAAAATCTCTCTATGGCATGGGGTAAACCAAAACAGATGGAATGACTACAATTCTAATCAATTCTAATCTCAAATATGCTATATAAATGAAAATGTTAACAAGACAAGATAAAGATCCTACCTCGTCTAGATGTTCGATGAAGACCATTGTTGAGCACGCAACTCAAAGCTTTATACCTACAACTTGTCCTCAACAACCAAGATACGCAAGCATAGGGTGATAATGTATAATGTTAGCATATAAAATAGCATAATCCATTAACAAACATGACGAATACTCCCATGGAATAATAATTCAAATATTTGCAAGATATCAATTGGACAAGAAAAGATTATTTCTATTAAAATAATCAAGAGAAGTATACAAGTGACAAACTTTTTTTTCGGCATGTCTCAGAACTAAGAAACTAAGTCCATTCCAGTTGGGCCTCCACCACTTCAATCCTCCACCAAAGGCAAGCTCATATAAAGGAGACAAAAAGGTTCTCCATCAAAGAAGGAAGATCTTGGGGGTTGAACAATGTGTTCATACTTTAAATGATAAAGGGATCCAGACTCAATGTGAAGTGAAAATTTCTCTAGAGTATTTTTGCTCTCAAAAATTGAATTCTCTCCTCTTCCACGGCTTGGATATGGCTCAATTTATAGCCTTCAAATGGATTTGAAGGACCGAGTCGGGATGTTTCCAGTATATGGAAGGTCAAGGATCATGGATCTTGTGACGTGACATGGAAACCCAACACAACTTTTAGTTTTGAGCACCAAACTCGATGTATGAGGGTTGTAGTGATGCAACCTGAGTATGCGCATGTTATCTAACTGGTGGGGCACGTATATGTGGAAAAATATGATTTTTTAGCTCTGGGAAGTACAAAAGGGGACTTCAAGTCTGCATAGGGAAATGGAAAGGCCATCCAAGCAAGTTGCACGGCGTGAGGCAATTTTTTTTATAACACTCTTGTTTCTCCCTTTTTACCAAAATGCATTTGGCCTTCTGCCTCTGTCACTTTATTTCCTATGTTTCCAGACTGATTACTTCCTTTGCTGAAAAATTTCATCTATATCATCTAGATTAGAAAGTATATAAGACACAACATAAAAGACATCAAATACTATTTGTCAACTTGACTAAATTTGGCTCTGAAATGACATAACCATGCAACATAAAAAGGGAGATGAACAGGGAAAGTGAATCAAGGAAAAAACAAAAGAACTTTTGCACACACATTTAATTTATCATTCAAACTGTGACCTGAGAACTTCCATTATGTATGGGTCATTTCACTTTTATAAATGTGAACAAGGAAGTATATGGAGAATTGGTTTTGTATGAGTGGGAGTAATTTGTGAAAAATGAATTATGATAGGAATTACATAATGGACTGTTCAAGTTCAAAATCTTGAACAATTTCTTATACATTCCTTCATAACCAATCAAATTTTGAACTTTTTCTATCCATATAAACAAGTTGTGAATAACCTTTCATCTCTATTGATTATTGGTGTTCATTCAAACTGAAATTTATTCTCTAAATTATACAAACAGGGAATAAAATGGAAAAAGGGATTTTATGACTAGGTCTTGGGAGTGTAATTTATGTAAAATGCCATATATGATGGGGCAAATTAGGTCTATATAATTAACATTTGGTTGTCAACTTGTAGCTTTAACCAACATCCATTCGATTGTAACACACATCACTAAGTTATGTCATTATCAAAATATCAGTGGTATATCTGATATACCTTTTAAATAAAATGTTTAAATCAGATTAAACAGAATCCATGCATAATGAAATTCAATATTGACTTTTAGTTTCTTTAAACTCCATATCCTTTCACTCAAATACTTCTTGAGAACTAGCACAATAATGCTCAATGCAAACTGAACTTTTATGAACTATGTGTTGATTAAGGTTGGTTTTCATTGATGTCAACCCTTGAAGAAAGCTCAGTAGCACAAAGGTTTGGGTAATGGACCCAAGTTTGTTTGATGTAAAGATGACTCATTATTGTCTTGTCATGATTGATAAGAAGTACAAATGGATGAACTCCAAAGTGGTCCCCTTATGGTGAAATCCCTCATGGGAAGATGCTTTGCGGATTGAGTTATCCTAGAAGTATGGTTGGAGAACCCATGATTAATTGTGGAATAATGAGATGAAGGTCAGTGAATTTGTCAGTGAAACTATCCTAGATGGATAGTGGATAGTTCTTGCCATGCCATTTTCGGTGGTATGTGGAACATCACATAACTCCTCACGCTTAGAGATTTATGGCCATATGAAGTTGAAGAACCCTCATGATTCATATAGAAGACCCCAAAAGTCAAGTGTTTCCGAAAGAAATTATTTAAATAATAAAGTAAATGGAGAACTCCCTAAAATAAGGAACGTGTAATGCTACATGAATGTATAAATAAGAGGCAAAGCTCTCTCATTTAATCACACTTGAATATCATTGAATATCTATTTTTGTGAAAGGTTATTTGGGCAGGTATTATTGATAGAGAAACTTTGCAGCAGAAAAAGTGCGGTAGGAAAAGTGCAGCAAGAAAAGTGCGGCAGAAAACGTGTGGCAGAAAAATTGCGGCAGAAACAGTGCGACGGAAAAAGTGCGACAGAAAAATCATGACAAAAAAGTCGCGGCAGAAAAAGTACGGTAGAAAAATCCCGACAGAAAAAGTGCAGCAGAAAAATCATAGCAGAAAAAGTGCAGTAGAACAATCACGGCAGAAAAATCGCAACAGAAAAGGTGGTGTGGCAGAAAAATCGCAGAAGAAAAATTGCAGCAACAACATGGTTGGGGTCTATTTATGAGAGATAGGGAACATCTTGTTTGAGGTATGTTTTGTGAGCTAGGGTTTAGCTCTTGAGATGGTATTGGATGTTCAATATTGTTGCATATATCATATTTGTTGAGGGATACAATTGGTATTTTGTTGTTGGTATTTGTCATATGGGTATTGGTCTTTTGGTTGTGATGTGTTGTTGAAGTTGTTGGTTTAGCTTGAGGCTACATAACAGTGAGTTTGTGGCACATGGTTTGATGTAGGGGTTTATGGTATTTGGTTTATGGATAGAGTGATGAATTGTTAGATAACTTTTGATGGTTATATTGGTGTATGTCTTTGGTATATGGTTGAGGTACATGTTGGGTACATGGTTGAGACAA
>ML806743.1:178611-194244 GCA_009831015.1 Picea engelmannii
AGATCCTTCTAGAAGCAGAAGCTTCTATTAGGTCTTCTTACATCCGCCTTATTCTATTTTATTGAAAGGTCTTATTAATATTGACCTTTATTACATCCGAATACATTGATCTACCTATGTGCGGGTTAGGACCTTAACATACTGCCTTTAACCTCTTACCTATTTGATTCTTAGTTAAACCCTTAAATATTTTAAATTTCTCAAATGCTTCAGCTTTTTCTTTGAGAAAATCAACCCAAGTAAGTTTGGAGTAATCGTCAATGATCAGCATAAAGTAGTTTTCCTTCCTTGTGCCTTCCTGTCTTGATGGTCCACATAAATCCATATGAATTAATTGGAGTGGTTTCTCTGTTGAAGTAGAGCTCTTTGATTTAAACTGAGTCCTAGTTATCTTTCCTACTTGGAAGGGTTTACACACAGAGTCTTGTGCCTTTGATATTATTGGAAGATCTTTTACTGCCTCAAGATTTTTGAGCTTAATTAAGTGGTCAAAGTTTAGATGTCCAAGTATCCTATGCCATAACCATATTTCATCATGTTTACTTAGATGACACTCTTGTCTATCTTCTTTCAGCACATATACATTATTATCTGTCATTATGTCTTTATCCACCACTTGTCCTGAGTTTACAGACTTTATCTTGCAATCCTTGGAAGTGAACACCACTTCACATCCTCTGTCACACATTTGAATTACACTGAGAAAATTATGTTTCAACCCATCTACAAGAAAAACATCCTGGGATTTTCCTTTTCCATTACTTAAACTCACCATCCCTTTACCCTTGATTTTACCTGAAGCATCATTTCCAAAGGTTACATTTCCTGATTTTCTTTCACTTAGAGATAGAAACTTACCTTTGTCTCCCATCATATGTTTGGAGAAACCATTGTCAATATACCAGGGGTTCTTTTGTCTTTGAGCTGACAGCACTAGTCCACACTTGTCATTTTCTTTCTTCTTCCAAACCTTGACATTTTCAGCAGAAGGATTCAAATCTAGTTCATAGTTCCTTAAGCAACAATTTGTAGCTTTATGTCCATAATTATGGCAGGCGTAACATTTTGGTTCATTGAATAAAAGATCATAACGATTTTTATTCTTAACATGTGTCCTTTTCCTAGCCATCACATGATTTGCAGTATGTGGTTGTTTGTTACTTGGTTGTCTCATTCTTTGTTGCGACATATATCTATTCCTTGAGTGTCTTGATTTCTCATATCTAAATTTTAAGGAGCAGTTTACAACTTTGTGACCAAAGTTGGGACAGTAAAAACAATATTCATAGAAAAATCCTTTGTACTTGGAAAATGGTTGTCTTCTTTGAGCAGGTCGATTTCTTCCATGCTGATGATTTCTTTGAGAAGAAGGTATATTATTTCTTTTTTCTACAGTTTCAGTTATGGTACTTCTTCCTTCACTATTCCTTGGTGGTTGATTATCTTCCTTTGTTTCTCCATATTTATTGTTGCCAATGCATGTAGATTTAACAAACTTAATGGATTATTTGTTGCTTAGCTAACCATTATTTGATCCTTCTTCATAACCCAAACTAGTTTTCAAATTTGGATTCCTTTGATGATTCAGAATGGTGGCTAATCCTTCTGAGGCTTTAATGCTTGGAATATTTTGGAGATATAATGCTTTAAACTTCTCCATTTCTTTTCTAATTTTTACTACCTATTCTTCCAAGGCTTCACATCTTGCCTTCTTTTCTGATAACTGTTGTTTCAGAATGTCTTCTATTTTCTTTGCCTCTTCTAATTCTCCTTTCAGCAGGGCAAAGTCTTCATTGGGTTTTTTACTGTCTTTCTCGAACTGTATCAGCAATTGTTTTTGCTTCTTCTTCTTGAGTCTGAGTCTAGCAATTTCTTCTAGAGCACTAATCAGTTCTCCTTCCAAGTCAACCACATCTTCTTCATCATCAACGTCACTTCTTGTTCTTTTATTATCATAATCCTCTTTGGCCATCAGCATAAATTCATTAATCTTATCTTCACAAGAAGAGTCACTATCTGTGTCTCCTGAAGAGTCATCATTGTTTACACATAAGCTTTTCTTTTTACAAAATCTCTTGAATTTGTACTTGTCTTCACCTTCAGAGTTCTGGTCCTTCTTCTTGTGTGGACATTTAGATTCAAAGTGACCTATCCTTCCATAGTTAAAACATTTGAAGGACATCTTGCCTTGGTACTTGCCTGATCCTTTCTTTAGTCTTCTCATAAATTTTTCTTCAATTTCATCAGGCTTAGAATCCTCATTCTTATCTGCTTTAAATTATGCTTCTCTAGAGGTGGGTTTATCTTTAACTGTCCTCATTTCATATGCAGTCAACGTTCCTAGAATTTTATCAAAAGCCAAGGATTTTATATCATTAAATTCTTCTATATAAGAGACCTTCGGGTTGAACCTATCTGGTAGAAATCTCAAAATCTTCCGAACTAAAGAGGGTTTCTCAATTTTTTCACCAAGTGCTTTCATTGCATTTACTAGCTCTTCAACTCTCAGAAAGTACTTTCCAACAATTTCATCCTCTTTCATCTTTATCTGCTCAAACTGTACTCTGTAGGTTTGAAGCTTGGAATCCTTTACCTTCGCATTACCTTCATAACTGCTAATGAGTTTGTCCCTCATTTCTTTGGCAGTTTCTAAGTGCATAACTTTTAAAAATTCTTCTTCTGCAAGCCCACTCAGAATAGCATTCATAGCCTTAGTGTTGAAGCTGAATTCTAGCTTGTCATCCTTATTAGCTAGTACTACTGGCTTTACATAACTAGTCTCTACCACATCCCAGACATCTGCACCTAGGGCCATTATGTAGGTTCTCATCCTAACTTTCCAAAAGGCAAAGTTTGTTCCATTGAACAGGGGGGCCTTATTAGTTGAAGTTCCTTCATGGCTTGACATGTTTAAGCTTCTTGATCTACCTTTAGATAAAAGGAACTAGCTCTGATACCAATTTTAGAACAACTGAGAGGGGGGGTGAATCAGTTGTTACTGTGCTTAAACTTTTATGCCCATTTTAATCTCTTCATGGAACACTCAATGACAATCACAATGATGCAGAGAAGTAAGCAATAGAATATTAAACATAAATCACAACATGAAATATACAGAGACAGATATTTCCTGAGGAAACCCATAAAGGGAAAAACCTCTTCTTCTTGATATGATAAGTAATCTTTATTTTATTTACATTATCATACTTGTGAGCTCCAACTCCTCTTGAGGCTACAACCTCTGTTTTGCAAGCTGCAACTTGCTGAGAGCACCAACTCTCTATTTTTTCTAGCACCTACTAGAAGGAAGCACCAACTCCCTGGTTTCTCTAGCACCCACTAGATGGAAGCTACAACTCCCTCTATTCAAGCACCCATTTGAAACTATGAGGACATCAATCCTCCCTAGCACCTCCCAACCACCATAAGTATAACTACTTTGTTACTTCAAACTTATTACAGTGATACAGTGTTTATCTATAGCTTACCAATCTCATCATTGTTCTGGTGCACTGCTATGCTCTGCCTACAGTAGTGTCTTCCTGCTCTGTCTCTACATGCGCACCTCAACTTTTTCATCTTCTCTCATATATGCATTTATGCTCTATGTGCTATTCTTTTTATGTACAATTCAACTGCTATACACAACCTTCTTTTACCCGCATCAGTAACTCTCTTCCCCTCACCACCTCCTCTTCACTTTTCTACGTATATTTATCATGCCCAGTCCTCTACCAGATCAAACACCTAACTCTTTGTCCCCTCTAGTGATTACACTTAGTTTGTTCTTCATACATGGTCATTATGCCGAGACTCTTTGGCTTCTCTGGAAGCTACTATCTTCAACAATTTTCCATCTGTCAATCATCTCTATGATGAGTCTTCATTCCAATGAAAGATACCTCGAGACTCTTCAGCTTCTCTGACAATCACCCTACAGCCTCTTCGAATTCTCTAGTTAAAACCATCAGTGGTTTTCTGTAGTTACAATCATTTCATCTTTAGCAGTTACTGAGAGAACCTTCATGCTCTCATCCCTTTGGTGCTTTTTCCTTTCCTAAGAAAACTACACAGTGGGCGTTTAGCTTTTTTGGCTAAGCCCCTTCCTTTCACATGACCATTGGCAGCGACCATATGCCTAACCAATAGTAATTTTACAATTTCACATTTTGGGTGATCAACTGTGAGTCACCTTGGTTTTCCCGACTCACGAAACTCTGAAATGGAGCCTGGCACCGCTAGCTCCTTCCCTTCTCTCCTGTTGATGTGACCACTAGATGTGATCAAGGGCCAAGCACAAGGCTTCTTCGCGATTTCGCATATCGCAACCTCCTACTGTGAGTTGCTTCCAAAATCACGATACACGAAAATCCAAAATGGAGCCTAGTAGCACTAGCTCCTTCAATTCTCTTCCTCTAATTTGACCACAAGATATTATCAGGGGTAAAGAAAAAGAGTTCTTCACAATTTCTCATATCGTGAACTCCTGCTATGAGTTGCTTCCAAACTCACGATACGCAAAACTACGAAATGGAGCCTAGCAGTGCTAGCTCCTTCACTTCTCTTCCTCTGATGTGACCACAAGCTATGATCAAGGGTCAAGAAAAAGAGTGATTCACGATTTCTCATATCACAAACTCCTGTTGTGAGTTGCCTCCAAACTCCCGATACGCAAAACTCCGAAATGACTTTATATCAGATCAATGGTAGAGGTCTCTCTCTCTGATCGATGGATGTGATCAATGTCATGGACTCTGACTTCATATCAGATCAATGGTCTAGATCCTTGGTGATTAGATGGCTCAGATCATTTCACAACTTCGCATATCGCGAGTTCCTAAAACTCTCACGTTTGAATTCTCTAGCTCATGAGTCAGGGAAATGTTGATCTCTTGCCACATGTCCTCTAGATCCAATGACCCAGATCATTTCGTGACTTCATATTTCACGGAGTTGGAGGATGGCTCTTGCCCATAATCCTCTTTAGGGTTATATCGGATCTAATGGTTGTTAGTCCTTCATGCTCCGATCCGGCGGCTGAGGTCTAATCTCCTTCTCTGCATGCTCCTCCTGTTTGCACTCTAATATGACAACCATTGGGTATTCTGGATTGGTGATCCAACGACCATTGTCGCTCCTCCTCCTGATCTTTGGCTTTCTCAAATATCTAAGTGTCAAAGGCCACGACCTTTGATCCTTCTGTGAGCCTTGATGACTTTTACCTCATTTTTGTTTCTAGGAATGCTATCTCTCATGAGCTTTGGTAATGGAATTCACCTCAGCCCTGGCACCCACTTGTGCTCTGCATGCAACACTGCGCTATTCCTTCTCATCTTCTTGACCTTGTTCTTTTGTGTCTTCGTTGCTGGCTTTTGTTCTTGCCATGTACACTCTGTTTGTAAACCTTCCATCATCGATGTTGTTCTTTCCATCAATGATAAGAACACTCTACCTGTAAACATGCCAACATTAAGTTCTCTCCATAACAACAAAATGAAATGAAAACTCACAAAAAACACAAGATAACAAGGTGATGGATTTGGGACTGTGGAATAAATTCCCAGATCTTATCTAAATCAATGCATGGCTAGCTTGACTGCTCACTACAAATAAAAAACATGAAACTCATATGCCACATCACTAAAATCCACCTCTACCAAATTCCATAAACAATCACGAGTTCAAAACCCAAGCCAAGTGATCATCAACACATACACCACATCATCACATAAATGATCAAAATATTGAATTGTCACATCATGTAACTAACAAAATCCCCATGCAAATATTACCATTGTTTTCAAACACTACATGGAATGTGTGACCATCATATTGTATGGGTCCATCAAAATTTATACCGTGCAATAATAACCTCCAAATCACCTTTTAAAACTTCAACCATGCACCATATACAACATTACCATTGTCCCAAGATTATAACATATAATCTTATATAAAAACCATAGGTTTCATATCCACCATTGTAACCTTTCAACTTATATCTTTCCCATTCATAAGTTTATTTCAATAAAAGAAATTTTGAATATTAGAACCATAAAACTTATGAGAAGTATGCCATGAAAATAATGGCATGATTGTTTTCTAATGCATGAGAGAACAATGCAGCACTTGTATTTATTTCAATTGCATGAGTAGAAAAAATCCTTTTGTATTTGTGACAAAGCATATCTAAAACTTCTTTGATTATCAAGTGAATTTGCAAAAAATCAAAACTAACTTATATCAATAGTCCAAGGATCTTCGTAGCAAATGATCTTATCTTTGAAACAGAAGTGTATAAATACCAAGAAAATAATTCAAAGTGAGTGCTTTTGATTTTTGTTATAAGAGGGAACCCCACTTATTAGTTATTTAGTAGTCATAAATAATAGGCTTCACAATAATTTGTGGGATTTTAATGTAGGTGATGAACATTTGAGTCAACACTCTTAACAGGGGCAACAAAGGGATGGTGCCACAACTAAACTATGTGTTGAAGAAACACAAGACCTTCCTAGTATTTCAAAAGGGGTGCCAAGAGGATTAGAAAGATCATTGTGAATGGATGAGGGTCCCACCAAAGGATATAACCATTGTGTCAAGAGATACAATAAACAAAAGGAATCCTGAGAGAGGATCCAAATGGGCAAAAAAAGGGGAAACAAGGAGATAAATGCCCCAGTAAGAAACCAAATGAATTTAATTTTGAAGGTGAAAACTGCAAATAGAAGTGAACATGGGTAGGGGCATGAATGGTAATCTCTTCAAGGGTGGGTGAATGGAGGTATAAGAATGAAGAATCACCACAATATTGAGAAAAGGAAGTGCTTGCAATATGTGATAATCTAATAAATACCAACCAATAGTGTGGGAGTATGGTGGTAAGGTTGTCAATGTGATGATGAGATATGCATGAGGCTCAACTCTAGGATCTAGACCACCCAGACTCCCAATTCTACGGAGTATTCAGTGGCATGGGCACCAAAATGTGAAAAAAATCACTAAGCTAGGGCTCCCATGGAGGGAAGGCTCTATCGATGGGTAGATGGAAAATGAAAAATATGGAAGGGATAATCCATCTACCCAAGTGAGGGTGGTCCTGTAGGAAATTCCAAGTGTAATGAAAGGAAAATGTAGCATTTTGAGGGTAGTTATGCTATGTTAGATTTCAGTTAAGAGGGGTTACCTAAAGAGGACCACACTCCATAGAAAGAAGAGGGTTTCCATGGAATATTTATGCACACAATCCAACTAATACCAAAGCTTAAAGGTACTTAATTATGAAAATAAAACCATTGCATAAGAGTTTGAATTAAAAAAGGTATATACTTTAATGGTTTAAGGAAAAAAGTCTTTCAAATGAAGTATAAATGCAAGGAAATCCAAGAATACCCTTTTGAAGGGGTTGAAATTATGAATTATCTATAAGGAGGAGGGTAGTTGTGGCTGGCCAGGGCTTGAAGGACTTGGCTAGGGGGGGAATCATGCCCCCAAAATGATACCCCCCCCCCCCCACCATCGAATTATGGTGGGGGGAATGGTTAGGTATAGGTAGGTGGGTATGATTCCTCATGCTTTTTGGATGTAACATGCTATGAGCATGTCGTGGATTTAGAGTAGTGGATTCCATGTTTGATATATATATATATATATATATTAGATTATATATGAATGAAAAATGTAATTTTTTATGTATACATGTGTTAAATGCCAATCTAGAATGTTATTTGCAATGGTATCAACAAAATTATTTTATCTTCTAAGAACATAGCTAAATAAAACTATTTCAAATGACCATACCAAAAGTTTAACTTGTAAATACTTTCTACAAGGTTTATGCACATGATAAGTGTTGTTCAACTACATGACGAGAAGTTGGGAATCTAGACAAACATGAAGGTGATGAACGCAATGTCTAAGGGAATTTGATAACAAACCAATCATAGCATCATATTCAGCCTAGTTATTCATGGCAGGTTCGAAGCAAAGGCCATTGGAGTGGGTGAGAAAGTGACAAGATGTAAATATGGACAAAGCTACCAAGGTAAGATTCTACATATAACAACTCATAGCATTGGCATAATTGATATAGAAATAGAATGAGAGGTCCATCTGAAAGGTGTGAGAAGATGAAGTATGAAATGAAAACTTTACAAAAAGGATGTAAAAATCTATCTAACCTATGTACAAGATACAAAGGTGTTTAAAAATAAAGAATCAAGGGTAAAATATCTTGAGGTAAAGAGCATTATGAAGGTTGGGGAAGAGCTCTTATTTGGGCCCCACAAGTTGATATACCTCATTTCCTAATCATCATTTGACAATGTAAGGGCCCTTTCATATTAGTTCAAACTTTCCTTGACCTAAGATATTGTGGGCTTGGCCATGCACAAGGACTAGATATGCTTGATGGAATACATAAGGGTGGACCTTTCTGTCATATTTATATTTGGAACACTTCTTGGTTGCTTCAATGATTTGCAAAGAAAAACAACAATCTTTGTTGCCTCGCTCCAAATTCACTATTCTTTTCTCGAAGGGAGTGGCGTCAAGGAGGAGTTCTCCAACTAAATGGAGGAAGTGGATTTGACACTTGATTTCTAAAACAACCTCCTCGTCGTGGATAAGATGAAATGGTGTGAACCTAGTGGAAATTTTAGCAGATGTCTTATAGACCCATAAGGCTAGGAAGATCATGTGATGTCATTTGGTCCTAGAAAGGTGGCAACCAAGGGAAATGATATAACATGCATTCAGGAACTGCTCTGCCTCATCACGAGTGAGGAAACAACATGATATTGACTCATCGACAATAAATATCATTTCCAATAAGGAGATAGTGAGAAGCATAATGATGAATATGGTGTCAATCCTCATGTGACAAATGAGGACCAAACTTCTAGGTTTGAAAAAATACTAAAATTTCACAATACCATGGGTCATCTGTGGATATGGAAACAAGTGTTCATTTAGAAGTTCATTATTCAATGGCAGGTCTGATGGACCAATTGGGAGGTCAAAACTAAACTCAAAGAGGGCCAAGTATTTCTTACTTTTGGGTGTGATGAACTCTAAGACAAATTCCTAAAGGATAACATTCAAATGGGCATACTTTCCATTGATAACCCACTATCTCAATAGAAAGGGCATAGGGTTAGAATTCATGATTGCCTTGGTTTTCCACATCATAATATAGTGATGCAACCTTTTAATGGAGAAAACAACCACCAAGGCCAATTTTTATTCATGGTTGTAGGACAATGGGGTCTAGATAGGTTCTTACTCACATAATAGATGATATCCTCACATCCATCGAGCCCGTCATGAACTACTCTAGAAACAAAGAAAAGCAAGGTATAATGTAAAGGATAAAGTCCATATCAAAGTCAAGAGGACTAATTAAAGGTATTTAGGTAAGGGAATGTTTTAACATATCAAAAGAGTGTTGGGAGTGATCATCCTATAAAAAGGGTAATCAAATCGTAACACTTGAAGAAAACCATCACCAACGGTGTCATAGTGCATATTGGTGCATATAGTGTATAGGATTTGCAATTGGTGCATATTGCAAGGTAAGGGTAGTTCAATGATGGCTTGAACCATTAGAGGGTCTATAGTAATTCCAAGCTTGGAAACTATGAATCCCAATAACCAACCAATAGGCATGCAGAAGACACACTTAAATAGGTTTAAGCATATGTTATGCTTACAATTCCTAAGGAATACAATACACAAGTCTTCTAAGTGTTGCAACCATTTCCTAAAGTGAGTGGTGAGATTGTTGAGATATGAAAAAATAATGTGAACCAAGTCATGGAAACATTATGACATGGCATAGTGAAAAGTGGCTCCAACATTTTTTAATCTACAAGACATAACCTTCTACATGAATGTCTCTTAACAAGTAGTAAATGAAATATTATTATATTGATCTTGGGGTTGAATCCATATCTAATTATTTCCTAAGAATCCATCCTTGAAGGAAATGATCTTGTGGCCTTCACAAGCATTAATAATTTAGTTGATGAATGGAGTCAAGTAATTACCTGTGGTCTAGGCCCAATTTAGATTACGCAAATCAATGTAAACATGAATGGTGCCTTGTTTCTTCACAATGGGAATAGGGTTAGAAACCCTCGAAGTGTATTCAATAGGGTAAATCAATCCTACCTGACAGGGTTTATGAATTTAAACTTTAGTGGTGATGGCCTTGCTAATGAAAATATATCATTTCTTATGGTAGATAAGAATAACATCTAGCCATGTATCAATGTGGTGTTCAACAATGGCAAGATCAAGTCCAAACATCTCTGCATATGACTAGGTAAAAACATCTCAAAATTCTTGGAAAATGGATTTATAAGAAATAATCTCTTCAGGAGAACAGTTTTCTCCAAGAAGGATATGTTCAAAAAAACTGGACGTAACCTATATATCCACCTTAGGTGAAATTTTGACCAAATTTCCTTCCTCAAACACATTGGGTGCAGGAATGGAATTCTTAAACTAGTCAACTTTTCCATGGGGGAGAAAGTCTTTTGTCTCTACAACACATTTTTCATAAGGACCCATCTACTGAGGTAAAAGTAGGAACAATGATGCATATCACCCCCAATCATAATCTAGTGAAATAAAGGACTCTAAAATTTATTCATCATAATGAAATACGGGGGTAAGAGAGTCTATGCTACCAACTATTGTCATGGAAGTAGTGGAATATGTGAAAGTGAACCTTGTATCAACACCATAGGAATGAGAAATTTGTCTCACATAGGATATGTCGATGGAGGAAGATAGGAAACCAATGGATGAAGGCTCCATTGATGTTGACACCAAAGGGACACTGGACATAGAAGGGGTGCTCTAATCTACATCAAACAAAAATGAAGGATTATCATACTATCTCAGCCCCATGGAGGTTGAGAGATAAATTATGTGCATGGTATTCTCATTAGTTTTAATAGTAGGAGGACCAATTTTGACAAGTGGTTTTCCCTCAATTTGAAAAAACTATTGACGTCAAATGGTGAGGTCCTCCACTATTGGAGTTAGTTTCTCCTCAGCAGAGGAATCTCGACAATGAATGATGGTAACAACATCATGAAATTTAGGTAGCTTAGGAAAATGATGAGAATAGTGACAATATATATCGCATAAAGCATACAGATGATTCATGCCTAAGTAATTAATACACTTGGTCAATGATTTCGGAAGAGAAATTTGCTCCATGGGAGTAGATGGGTCAAGTTCTAAATCATTAATATTGGACATTTATTGGTTGTATGGCCAATAAGGTCACATAAATCACGTGGGGGAGTGACTCTAGGTGTTGTGGTTTGGATGGCCATAACTTTTCCATAGTTATTGGTTCCCCCAATATTCTTAGTGTTATCCCTATGGCAACCCCTTTCCCAATTTAGTGGGGTTAAATTGGGCATGTGCAGATTCCGTAAAGACACAGGGGTAGTACCTGAAGGTTTGACAGGTGTAAATACCAAATGAGGATTTGGCACAAAGGGAGCGAGAGGGGTAGGAGGATCCATATACCATATTTGGATTTCCAACGTAAGATTAGGTAAACTCAACATAGCCATCACGGATGTAGTCACTACTCTTGGAGGGGGAAATAAGAAAGGTAGTTGGGAAAAGGGCTTCCTAGGATGTGGATTTCCTCCCTACAATAGGGTTGAGGATACAAAAGTGGTTGGATACACAAAATTATAGGAGGAAGAAACCTCAGACGATGAGGATTTTGAGGCCTCGGGTTGTTAGAATGTTTTCACCACACACACATTGGATGAACCCAAGGCATTGATTATTGGCAAGGGACTATAATATGTGCTAACAAATGTACAATCTTTGAAGACTCTAGGACTAACATTAGACAAAGATGAAATGGAATGATTCCCATCCATATAATGGATAACACTGTCGGGATTTAGTTGAGATTTAGGATCATGGTAAGTAAGTTGATCAATGGTAACAACCTTCCATCATGGGGAAATCTCTTTGTATGGAAAATCAAAGAGGCAACCACCTTCATAGAATACATAAAAGTACATCCTAAAATAATTTTATAGTCCAAGGGGGCATCTGTAACCTCAACATTAAGAAGGAGTTCCTTCCTAGGGACAATTTTGATACAACCCTTCTAGTTGGAAGGGTCAACTATCGTATACATGAAGGGTAATCATAGATGGAATAAGCTTAGAGGAACCTAAATTTTTCTAAATATGAGTTGACATCACTCATGTGGATGCACCTTCATCTATGATACATTGATTAATAATAATTTTCTTGATGATGACTAGAATTTAAAAGGCAACATAAGGGGTTTGACGAGACTTAGCTTTGTCGATGTCAAAAATTGTAATTATATCATCCAAATGATCAACTACGCACAATGTAGATCGCAAATCCTTCTATTGCATAGTGTAAGTTTAGATGACTTATAAATATTACATAGATATAGAAGATTAAGCTAGATCATTTATTATTTTGTATTTATGGGCAACCCACGCATGAGGGATGGGGAATTTTTGAAATAAAGGAACCTTTGGTACCTTTTATAGCACAAGTTTTAGGTTGGCCCAAGGAGACAAGTGTTATAACTACAGGAATCCTACACCCAACGTCGCCTCTATGTAGGTCTCGCACTTCAAGGGTGACTTGGTCACTCTAGGGAGGTGATCCCGGTGACCCTAGGGGGATTGATACGGAGATGGAGATAGATGTAAATGAATACTCTATAGGTAAATTCTAAATGGAATGAAGGGTGGGGATAGATGCCCTCTAAGTCAATTAAAGGTTTCCCCACAAGTATAGTTCTTTTTCAGATGATTGTACCTGCCTAAGACATAAGAAAACACACCTTGCAATAATATATTTTAGTTGGATAAGAAAGTTAATCTTGTTGTACATAATTTTCAGAAATATATGAAAGTATATATCAGCAATAAAAATATACTATGAGCTTAATAAATTATAAACATCAAGTAGAAAATGCAAGGGAAAAACTAGTAATTGACTAGCTAAACTCAAGATGAAAGAACCAAGACTCTTAGCGTAAAAGATAAGGTTGTTGTAGACACTTGTATACAAAAAATGGTGGAAGATTGGTTGTTTTAATTGATTTCAACCCTATTCATTGGCTTTGGACTGCAATATTGATGAAGGTATTTGGACATGAAGGAAAATGCACATGCAGATACAAAACCCATGGATGGATAGTATACATCATGTTGTTTCTGGTGGTATGTGGCACTTCACATGGATCCTCATGGTTGAGGAGAAATCAATTTTTGAAGATGACAAACTAAATTGAAGAAGGAAGTACATGTAGGCCCTAAAGATAATTAAAGAAAATAATTACAAAATAAGAAAGTGTCAGGTTGGTCCTAATGTTAAAAGGAAGTGACATAAATGGTATAAATAAATATCATTATACATTCATTTGAAACACAAGTCGAATTTCAGAGGAAATTAGAAAAAAAGAAGGCCGGATTTCAAGGGAGGATGAAGTCTTTTGGTGATGAGTTCTAAGGTATGTTATTTTCAGGTCATCTTACCATTTTCTCTATAACTTTTTTTCTAGAACAATTCAGATGGTGAAATTGCTATGGTATTGAGAAGACATATCAAGGTACCTGTGGTAAAATTTTCATCTCTTGATTCGCTATAATTATTGAGATACACTCTGTGGAAGATAGGATTTTTTACTAGTCCTGAAGCTAGTCAATAAACAGGTGTTCCGGGTAAAAAAGTCATAAATTCTTCATAGATAATCCAAATGTAGTGGGACCAATTTCATTGGAAATAGTACAGAATGTAGTTTCTTGTGTGTGAGTTTCAAAATCTGATGTTAAATATTGAGCGTGGGGCATTCTGTAAAAGTTCTCTCTCTTGAATAAACCAGAATTGAATAAATTCTACCATTATTTCTATAACTTCTTTTGGGGAGGATTCAAGGAATGGAACTTGGAGAATTTTTAGAGAATACATTGATTAATATTATCTATGGGATCAGAGTATTCCAAGAATTAAAGAATTGCAGAAATTGAAGAAGTCTAAGGAAGCATTATCAGGTTCTATGTGATGGTTGGTTGATGGTCATGATTTAATGTAAAGTTTTATTATCTCTCATATATTCTTGGGTGTAAGGAAGGAGCAAGGATGGAGAGTTCAACTCACTCTTGATATTGGAGGATTGTATCTTCCTCTTGGAGGTTTATCCCTCCCTTCACATTTCGAAGCTGTAGCTACCTTTGGAAGTCATCACTTCCCTTGAACAATAACTATTGATTATTTCTCATATATTGTGTATGGTTTATTGTGGTGTATTGGTGTAACTCTTATACTATTGTTCAGTTCTCATTGGATATAATTGAATTGTTTAATTATAAGTTGAAAAGGTTTGTAAATTGTACTTGATATTGATTCACCCCCCACTCAGTATCAACAATTGGTATCAGAGCAGATTGCCTTTAGAACAATTTAACCACTGGAAGGAAAATCCTGAGCATAGATGGATGACCATGAGCAAATTTCAAATGGGATTCAAAAATTTGATGGAAGAAATTATGCATACTGGAGTGATAGAGTGAAAACTTACCTAACGGCTTTGGGAGTAGACATTTGGTACTCAATTGTAAATGGCTATGTAATCCGAAATAATGCTCCAACCGATCCAAATGAGAAGAAGATTATGAGTTGTAATTCAAAAGCCATACATGTTATTCTAGCAGCATTGGCACCAACCATTTCTACCAAAGTGATGGGCTGTAGCACTGCTAAGGAGGTATGGGACAAAGTCAAGAGCATCTATGAAGGTGATCCAAAAGTTAAGCAAGTCAAGATTCAACGACATAGAGAAGAATTTGAAAATTTGAAGATGAATGAAAAGGAAGATATTGCAACCTATTTTCATAGAGTTTATGAAGTTGTTAATGTTATCAGAGGATTAGGTGAAGAGCTCGATGAATCCTTGGTTGTACAAAAAGTGTTGATATCACTTCTCTTGAAGTATGATGCTAAGGTCTCCGCCATTGAAGAAACTAGGGACTTGACCAAAATGACAATGGATGAATTACATGGGTCTCTTATAGCATATGAAATGAGAACAGGTATCGAAAGTGAACAGCCAAACAATGAAGCAGTCTTTAAAGCCATAAAGAATACAAAAGACAAGAATAACAACCTTGATGAAGAAATAGCAAATTTCGTAAGAAGGTTCCAAAAGGGAAATGGAAGATACAAAGGTAAGCCTCCTCTCAAATGCTTTAACTATGGTAGAATAGAACATATTGTTGAAAACTGATACTATAAAAAGAGAAGTCTCAACAATAAAAAGACATTCTACTCCAAGGATGATGACATATCCTCAAATGAGAGTGATGAAGAAGATAATGATGGATGAGAAGCCCTCTTCATAACCCAAGAAACCCGGGATGATGATCAAAAGAATTCTAAAGAAGAAGAAATCATTTGTGAGGAAGATTCAGATGAAGAAACCAACCTTGATTCCTTTTGGGGTTACAAAGACAATGTAGAGAGTGAACAAGAAGATGAGAATCTTGAAAAATTGAAGCATGTTGAAACTGAAAATATCAAGCTTAGAAACACAAACATAATACT
>ML806743.1:210795-224007 GCA_009831015.1 Picea engelmannii
TCTTAGATAAGATATTCTAACCAAATCTCCATGATCTTCTCCTTGAAAAGAGGCTTGAATAATTATCTCCTTTGGAATGATGGAAGAGATATTCGAGAAGTCTCTTTGAATTAATCATCCACATATTACTACACATTACAAAGATCACACATAATTGAGATATATATGAAAACATGTATATTTTCTAATATTTAATCATAAATTCACTTTTAATACTAAAATGAATAAAGTGGAAAATAATGATGTGAAACCCGAATGTATTTATGAAAATGATATGATGAAGGTTTACTAGGGCCATGAAATGTAAGGAATAGTGAAGGGAAAAGTGGATGAAAATACGACATTTCTAAGTCCCAACAGAGATCATGATGTACTAGGGATCGTAGTGTCTCATTCATGGGTGCCTCTATAGAGGGTGTGTGGTACCTTCGTCTGCAATGCACTTTTTCCAAGCCCAACATTTTTATTTTATATTTCTTTCTTTATATTTTCTTTCAAAATAGAACAAGGAGAGGTTGAAGGCCATTGTATTAGCGTGGTGAACAGATGGTGGAAATTTCACCCATAAATTCCTAATGGAAATGAGAAGGTTGGCTCGTGACGAGACCCCCTTTATCTTAGCCATGCAATTGAGAGTCACTGCCCTAGTTTGGTGACCAAATAATGACAATGTCATAGCACTATATATCCATGGACGTGATAGGTCATCTCATGATGAGACCTCCTATCCTTTAATCTACCTTCCAGGCATTTCTTTGTTATATTATGGGTCCCCTTTTATTCAAAGATAAGTGTTTTATTGCTTTCTTGGGTCATCCTTGGGTGATACTTGGGAGAAGCATCTAGAAGGTTTATATATGGATTTTATATTTTACCAACACCAAGCACTCTAGGCCTTTATCCCCTTCTTCCTATAGAATGAGGGACAACCCCTTATTGGGTCAATATACCCTAAAATCCCAAGAGATAAGGAAACAGAGGGGGGAAATGATGGAAAATGGTAAGTATGGTTGGGAACGATATGATGGATCATTAAGGGATTTCCTAGTGGAAAACCCATTCTCAAATACTACCACTTACTAGGGCACAATGTCAACCACCAAGGTGAAGTAGGGCAAAGGGCATAATTTCCAAGCACATATCATGAAATCTATAGCAAATATAAGATACAAAATAATCAAATAGCTTAAATATTTAAATGATTCTCACCATAATACTGACTTGTACCTCATGGAGCAAGGCCCACTGCCTTCTGGAATCCAACTAGTGTGGTGGATGCCATATGTAAACCTGTGACCATCTGTGGTGGTGAGTGGGTTTTCCATATGTGCAAAGGGTATTGTTGGTCATGTAGTCTCTAGAGACTCCATATCTGCAACTTGAGGGCCTCGAGACACAATCTCCTTAGTTATCCACAAAATGGGGATAATATCTAACTCCTACTTGGGGACATGTGCTCATCATAGAGTGCATGAGAACTGCATCATCTTCTGGTAGACATGTTCTTGTAAGTAAACATCAACTGTCGAGTGTAGGATGGCCTACTCATCCTTGTTCTCATATGATCATATCAAAAACCCACTAAACTAGAAAAGAAAATTTTGACAATTGTTTTTTTTAATTTCTAAACTAAACATGAAATCAATATGCAAGTAGAGAAAAATGAAAATGAAATGCATATAAACTAGTATGAGAAATCAAGATGCAAATGTAGGGAATCAAAATGACTTACCTACTTACTTGGGGCCTTGGGGCCCTAAAGATCACATGTTATATGATGTCAAGTGAAGTCATACAACCAGTGCAACCCTTTGTTCATCTCATCAAAGTATCTCCCCCTGTGCTTAATCATATAATACAACAAATACAATTTAAGGACATAATAATCATGAGTATAAATACACATATAATATATCATAAAATAAAACTCATGAATATGGGTGGTAGGGAGGAAATCTTGTTGGAAATAGAAACCATCAGCTCAATCACCCCACCTGAAAGTGTAGCCACAAGATTGATCAATCCATATCTGAAGGGGGGTACTATATGTATATGAAGGCCCATCTTCATCCACACACAAATACTCACTGCTTATCGAAAACTAAGAGGAAACGAGAGATCGGAAGAATATCGAATGGTCTCTTAGAGAATATGGTAAGAGGTAAGGAACAGTCTCAGGTGTAGAAAAACACTGCCTCTTCCCCTCTAAATCTCCATGTAAATATCCAATATGAAAATACTTTCACTTTAAAGAATGAACCTATGACTACTCTGAGATGGCCACATCTTGGTATTCCTCAAAATCTGAGAGAAATGGTTGGAAGTTATCATAAGAAAAATCTGCATCCTCAAAAGGTTATGCACCAAAGGATGATTGAATATCACTCTAACTATGTTGTGGTAAGTCATCCTCGAAGGGGTGGAACAAATCTATAACCATATCACCACTAGGTTTCCAAACATCTAAATCATACATGTATGAGGACCACTCCTTTGATGATGAAAAATCAACCCCCTCTGCTTGAGAGCTATTACCCTCAATGTCATAAATGGGATCTCTATCAATACCGAAGCAACTCACATCCCATCTACATCTCCCAACCTGTATGAAATCATCAATGTGCAGATCGACCATGTTGGAGGGGTCTTGCACAAGGTCATATGTATCATTGAGGCTAATTATTTCTTCATCCTTGTGTACAGGAGGAAGACACTTTTGAATGGCCTCATCCTCATCAAAGAAGGAGCAAAGAAAATGATGCCTCAACATGTTGTGCTTCATCAAGATTTTTTTTCTCTTCATGGGCATGCTCCTCAATCACCTCTTCATCACACGAGGCTTCATTCTTAATGCATAGTGTTTCACATGCTCTTTTCTAGAAAGATCTGTTGCATCCAAGGGTTCCTCTAACAACTCTTCACTTCCTATGTCACAGAATAAGGCATCATCAAGATCTTCAAAAGGATTATCACTTATCATGTTCTCTTCTTGATGTGTGGGAGGAACAAAGGCTTGGATGTCTTCATCAAATTGAAGGGTAGATATGATCACTTGTTCTTCATTATATGTCTCATATGGAAATTCTTCATCGAGATCTTCTTCAAGCTTGCTTTCATGAGTGTGTTCTTTGAGAACTTCTTCATCTATTTTATCATCATTGATTGGAAAACCTTCTCTACAAAGAATGTGTTCGAGCTCTTGACAATCATCTTCCAAACTATAAGTAGTTGGATGATAATGCATGAGAAATTATTCAATGAGTTTTGTAGAAGAAGGGATACTCTTCAGATCACATAAATGTGTCATCCAATCCTTTTGACTTGATTCCAATGAAGATACAAAAATTTCCATTGGCACATCCTCATGTAGCACATCTAGGATTGAAACATACTTCATATAATTGGCCACATGAGTGACTGCTAAGGCTAGATCACTGTCAAATTTGGAGAAATTTTCTCTCCATTCTATTGGACAATGGTTTGGTTAGATAGGGAAATTCTGAACATCAAGAGAAGGATACACATTATTGAATGCCCATGGTAAGTCATGTGAGTCCATGGTTCCATCACTTAGGGTAGAGCCTCAATGGAGTCCCTAGATGACGCTAATGCTCATCAAAGGATGGAAAGGGGGGAAAAAAGGAAGGGGAAAGAAGGATTATGGGAAGGTGGAGTCGCTAGATGAGCTTCAATATGAGCTCATCAAGAATGGTTGAAAGGGAATGTCCCTTGGGTGGAGTCACCAGGCAATCTAAGGGAAAGGTTTTGGGATAGCTTACCAAAGTGTCGTTAGGGTTCGGAAGAGGATTCAAAATCCTCCCCGACAACAACGTCAAAATTTTATAGCTCAATTTTTTGGTTGTACAAAGCCTGACCTAACCAAGGAAATAAGTGTTATAACTACAAGAATCCTACACCCAATGTCACCTCGATGTAGGTCCCGCACTTCAAGGGTGACTAGGTCACTCTAGGGAGGAGATCTCGATGACCCTAGGGGGATTGAGATGGAGATGGAAATATATGCAAATGAACCCCCTATAGGTCAAGTCTAAATGGAATTAAGTGTAGGGATACATGTCTTGTAAGTCAAGTAAATATTGTCCCACAAGTATAGTGCTTTTCTGGATGATTGTATCTTCCCAAGACACAAGAAAACACACCTTGCGACAATATATATTAGTTGGATCAGCAAGTTAAGATTGATGTTCCTAATTTGTAATATATGAAAGTATGTATCAGAAAGAAAAATATACTATGACCTTCTCAATAAATTCTAAAGATCAAGTAGAAAATGCAAGGGAAACACTAGTAATTGACTAGCTAAACTCATGATGAAAAAACCAAGACTATTAGCATAAAAGATAAGGTTGTTGTAGAAACTTGTCTGCATAAAATTATATCAGCCTTATGGATGTAACATTCAATTTATTACAACAAGAAAATAATCCAATTAAATCCCCCCAAACTTTTCCAAAAGGTGCGCTAGGACAAGGAGAGTAAATGTGCAAACTTGGAGCAAAAACCAGTGGTTGATAAGAGAGTTATTAAAGAAATTAGGTTAGGGTTTTTGTATCCCTAAGGGATGAAGATGAAAATTTGTAACATCAGCAATAAGTATCCCTTAGATGATGACACCCTAGTGGTTGTGAGGTGCCCAAGGCACAAGGAAGACAATCCACTTTGCAAGAAGTAAAAATGACTGAAATTCATGTTTCCCAATGCAATAATTTATTTCTCAAATGCAACAAATTAATGATTAGTGCCTTTACTATTGCGTTAATGGAGTCATAAGGAGCTTAGAGAAGATACCTCGTTGTGGGTGTAATCCCTTTTACTTACCAAGACAATTTTCTCTAAACTAGGGTTTAATCTAAGAGGGTGCATGCCCTTATACTTCTCTTAGCAAACCCTTAACCAATGAGATGAAGAAAAAAATGGTGAAGACTATGGTGGGGGTTTATTCCCTTATACTTCCCACCTAGATCCTAGCATAACAATACTTTACTTGAATAAAATGATAGCAAGAGAGTAAAAACCATACCAAGATCAAGAAATATGTTAAGATAATCCATCACAAGAGCTAGAAAATAACCTTCCAAGGCTAGTGCATCACTTATTCCATTAGCCATTCACAACCATAGCCATAAAAAAGTGCACAAGAGATAAAGATATAAGGAGGCCAAAAATTTCAGACCAAAACCTCTCACAAGAGGAGATGTTTTTTTTAAAATGGGATCTTATGATCTCTATTTATACAAAAATTAGCCAACATGGCTTGTCCACAAAATAAGGAGTAAAACACAAGATTAGGGGTCAACAACCCTAATATTTCCCTCTTAACACAATAATATTAAACAATTCCCTTAAAATTTCATCCTTTTTTCACAAATTAAACCCCAATATAGGATGATGCCACCCCTTTAGGGGACGTTTTGCCACTTTGAGGAGGTCGTTGGTGTTGGAGAAGCATGGAAGGGCCTCCCAAGTCCATGTGTCAAGCATATAAGTGATATCATCATGGTGAAGACCCTCTTCTCCTCAAAAAATCCAAGTGCAAATGAGTGGCAGCTCACCACCAAATCATAGCCCTCATAGTCATGATGTCATGCTAAAAAATGGGATGTTTTTCCCCTCTCGAGAAAATCATTTGGTAAGAAATGGGTGGGATAGGTCGCCTAAGTCATCATCAAGGTTGTCCAAGTTATATTTCTCTCATCTAGCATGTGGGCCCCTCACATCCAACATGTGGGCTTGTAGCCCCATGGAAGCCCAAGCTAGGCTTGTTCTCCCAAAACTATCCACCAACTAGGTCCTACAAATACAAATGAACACACCCTCCAAGGATCTCAAGTCATAACATCCAATCAATAAATAATCCATCTAAGCATGGGCATCAAATATTATTATATCAAACATTTAACATCTCAAAGACACTATGCTACTTTTCAAGCTTAAGTATGGGAGGGTTGACGAGGTGTCCCATTGGGTAGAGCTTGCCCTATGTCAAGGAGAGCCCCCAAGAATTCCCTCTCTAAGCCATGTATTATATGAGGTTAATGGGGTCAATACTCAATGAGCATAGGTCTCATGACATACTAGGGATCGTAGTGTCTCATTCATGGGTGCCTTTGTATAGGGTGTGTGGTACCTTTTTCCACAATGCACTTTTTCAAAGCCCATAATTTGCCTTTTATCTTTCTTTATTTATATTTTCTTTCAAAATAGCACAAGGAGAGGTTGAAGGTCACTATCGTGGCATGGTGACCAGATGATGGCAATGTCACCCACAAATGCCTAATGTAAATGAGAAGGTTGTCTTGTGATGAGACCCCCTTTCTCTTAGCCATGCAATTGAGAGTCACTGCCCTAGTTTGGTGACCAGATAATGACAATGTCATACCACTAGATATCCATGGA
Organism: Picea engelmannii; assembly: GCA_009831015.1. Lineage (NCBI taxonomy): Eukaryota > Viridiplantae > Streptophyta > Pinopsida > Pinales > Pinaceae > Picea > Picea engelmannii. The sequence continues at coordinate 217,213 of ML806743.1, forward strand.
CATTATAGGTAAACTCATGATGAGACCTCCTATCCTTCAATCTACCTTTCAGGCATTTCTTTGTTATATTATGGTTCCCTTTTTATTCAAAGATAATTTTTTTATTTCTTTCTTGGGTGATCCCTGGGTGAAGCATCTGGAAGGTTTATATATGACTTTTATATTTTACCCAACACTAACCCCTCTGGTCCTTTAGCCCCTTCTTCCCATAGAATGAGGGACAACCCCTTCTTGGGTCAATACACCCTAAAATACCAAGAGATAAGAAAACAGAGGGGGGAAATGATGTAAAATGGTAAGTACAGTCGAGAACAGTACGATGGCTCATTAATGTATTTCCCAGTAGAAAACCCATTCTCAAAGAAGACCACTTACTAGGGCACAATGTCAACCACCAATGTGAAGCAAGGAAAAGGGCATAATGGCACATATCATGAAATCTAGAGAAAATCTAAGATACAACGTAATCAAATGGCTTAAATATTGAAATGATGCTCACCATAATACTGACTTGTACCTCATGGAGCAAGGCCCACTTCCTTCCGGAAGCCAACTAGTGTGGTGGATTCCATCTATAAACCTATGACTATCTGTGGTGGTGAGTGGGTTTTCCATCTGTGCAAAGGGTATTGTTGGTCATGTAATCTCTCGACACTCCATATCTGCAACCTGAGGACCTCAAGACATCATCTCCTTAGTTATCCACAAAATGGGGATAACAGTACTTTAGGGGGTTGATCAACATAAGGTTAGGGAATTTGCATATCTCCATTAGTAGTGAGAGGGGGATCACTTAGGTAAGTAGTTGGTGCTTCATGGGACATTCCATATTGATAAGTTAACATCATTGGAGTTCATGTACAAGATTTGTTAAGCACCATCTCCAAAAGGGTTAGAATTGGCAGGTTTACCAAAAGAAGGGGATTATGGTGGAGATATGAATCTTTGTGTTGGAAAAATGTTTTACAACATAGTTATTTATGATGACGAAGGAGGGATAGTTTGAGTGGCAGGTTGATTGGTTGTAGCATGAGATTTCTCAATTGCTACCTTCAATCCAAAAAATTCAATTAAAAGTGAACAATAATGGGTGTAATTTCCATAGACACCACAAATAAAGAAAGGATTATTTGTGTGAAGTTGAGGGTTCCTCTCCTATTTCAGTTGGGGTTTGTTACCTTGGCCCTAATTTGTGGTATTTTGGTTTCCCCCATTGTTATTATAGGGTTGTTGGTATAGGTTCCCTCGATTCGCTTGGTTTTGGCATTGGTCATTATGTTTTCCCTTCCTCTTATTATTCTTTTTTTATTGGTATTATAATTGGGGGAGTTGCGTACATTATGTTGATCATACACTTATCCTTGAAGAGGAGGTGTGGGTTGACCAATATTAACAGGAGGTTGGGGTACTAGGATTGGAGGAATTGAAGATACTGGAAAAAAAACCAGGAAAAGGATAGTAAGGACTCATGGATGCTCCACCACAAGAGGAAATATTACAAGTATAATCATACACGTGTTGGTGTGTAGAGGAATCTGAATAGAAGGTGTTAGTGCATACATGAGATGAAGAACAAAAAAAATCTAGTGGGGGGTTAGGATAATTGTGAAGTATTGGGGAACACCCTACAATAAATTGAAGGTAAGAGGTACTAACCCCACCATATTGTCAATTTTCACATGCAACTCTATGTGACTAATTTTCAGATATGAAAATTGCTTCCTAGTGAGTTAACAATAAAACCCTAGTTGCTATCACTAAACAATTTTACATTGAAAATTATTGACTAAAATTATATGCAATGGAAATAACAAGATCATATATGAATCATCAATACACATGAGACAAAAATTTTAGTTTTGTAACCTTGTTAAATTCATAAATTCAGAGGGAAAAACCTTGCCTCCCAGCCAATACAATTTCACCAAAATCTAAGGAAAGCCTTGTTTTCCAATAAACACAAAATCAGAAAACCAAACCTCAACAAATCCCTAGAATTTATTTTTCCCACAAATCTATTGCAGACCACCTGTATGGCCTATTGATGTCACCTACATTGTTGCTAACGTCATCCTGTATGGACCTTCTCTTGCCTAGAAAAATTGTACGAATGTACGTGATTCACCTTTACTGCAACTTGCATACATATGTGATTGTGCCCACTACAATTTGCGTATAGGTACAGAAGACTTGTATGAATGCCTCCGTACAATTCTCTCTCTGCGACTTTCTCTCTTCTAGGCCAGATTTGCCAGCATTGCATAATTTCCCTTTGCTAAAATTACCAAGCCATCTAGCACAAGTGCAGACTCACTTATGCTAACTCCATCCTTTCCACAAATGTGAAAATGTCACAATGACCTATCTCCTTTATATACAAGTCCAATGAGTGAGTTTAGGCACCCCTTCTAAACTCAACAATTAATTAGAATATTTTATTTCGCTTTGTGGGTGTGACACCCCATCACAAGACCAGAAATCCCATCAACTTTCCCATGAGGCCCTAGCCTCATTTCTAGGTTGATTTCACTGAAATGAAAAGCTAATATGGCACCAACAAAGATTCCCACGTGTCTAGTACCTTAGCCTCTTGTGGTAATACCTTCCAAAGATAGAATAAACAAGACTCCCTCTTAGCGAGGGAGGTATCCCATCCACCATCATTTATATGTACCTTTGTCTCCCACCTTGAAAGTGACTATATCTCCTCTACCACATATGCACTCTGATCCTCTTAACTAATTTCTCTCTCTATCACCAAAATGGATCCTGATCTCCAGTCCTCCTGATTGTATACATCCTCAGTCACTAAAACAAATCTTATTGTCCAATCTGCCTCACTGGCTTCTCCCTCTATGACTGAAGAAAATGATACTCTCTTGTCCTCCTAACTGGCTTCCTCCTATGTGACTGTAGAAAAACATGTTGAAACAACAGAATCCTCCATGGAGGGCACACATCTCCTAGAATCCTCCTTCCTCTGAACCTTTTGTCTAACCTCCTCAACCCCTGGAAAGTACCTCTTAGTCCTGGAAGATGCCTCCATCCCACCTAAACCTGAGGGGGAACTCCCTATGAATGTTTGACTCTCCTTCTGAGCCAACTAACTCTCTTTGAGATTGGGATCCCTCTAAGTCCACATGTTCCCTATGAAACTTGACTTCCTCTGAGTCTGTACAATCTATGGAGCCATCTGCTCCCTTTGAACCTATTGACCTCATCTAAAGAATAATCTCCTATGAATAGTCATGGGAGGTTGCTCCTTGCTACTGGATCTTGAGGGATAACTCCCTCTAAACTCTTGCTCCCTTTGAGCCAACACTACTACTAGGGCTACCTGATTCCTCACTAGTGGAGCTACCTTCTCCCTCTGAACCAGTGCTACTAGTGGGGCCACCTGCCTCACCATTGGTGGAGCTACCTGCTCCCTCTAAACCTATGCTATTGGTGGGGCCACCTACCTCACTACTAGTGGATCCACCTACTCCTCATTTGTTTCTTTTCTCATGTTGTTCATAGCACACATAGGTTGGCCCCTCAGCATATATAGGTTTCCCTCCCTAACTCCAAGAATCAATGTTGATTTGAAGCTATATAGTTTGAGCACAAACAACACCTGTCCCTCTTGAAACCATATGTGGCATCCCTTTCTCTCAATCTCTGAGACAGAGAGAACACCCCTCCTGAGTTCTATCACCCATAACACATTCAACACCCTTAGCACCTCTCATGACTCCAATCGAAATGATGCAGTACCAAATCCTCATACTGCATGCTTCACCCCCGTACCAAGCTCCACACATAAGTCTAAGCCAGTCTTTGTGAAGCTGTCAAATAGCTTTATATCACCTGTCATATGGAAAGATACTCTACTACCCACCAACCAATTCCCCCTGCTAGACATTGTACCTGAAAGGGAAGAGACCAACCAGATCTCCCTCTAGAACCTGTCTACAACCTCACCAGGCTTTGTTGTTGATGTCTGCTACCTCCTTCCTCTTCCCTTCCAGTGTGAACACTATGAAGCATAATGACCAAAGTCGTGGCACTTGAAACATCTAATCTTACTAAGATCCTTCTTTTGTCTTAGCTCTAGAGATGCTTCTCTCTCGGTAGAATTCCTTCTCCCAGGAGAACCTCTTCTACCTAGAGAACCTCTTCTACCCTTCCTAGTGAGGGATGCAAGGGAATGATTCTCATCACTGCCACTCTGCACACAATTTGGGCAATATTATACTTCAACGACATTGTTGGTTCAGTAGTTCATGCTTGCTTCTTGCATCTCCACTGATTTCTTATTTGCCTGTTGTTGTTCTTGTTTGCCTGTTCGTATTGTTTTAGTTTGCACATTTGGGGTTCTGCAACCGCGATTGGAACTACGACATTCATGGTCTATTAGTTGGTGCTTTCTTATTTGTTCGTTGGATGTTTCTTATTGTTGTTTGATTCAACTTTGCAGGGTTTGGGTCTACGACTGCAGTTGGGCCTTTTGGTGCTTCTTAACTAGATTGTTATTTGTTGCTTGCTCTTGTTTGCCTAAGATTTGTAATGTTGGGGTGTTGCATCTGCATTTGGGTCTGTTGTTACATTGTTTTGCTGTTGGATCCCCATAAAATACTATTAAGATAAAATAACATACAAATTTTTGCAGTCAATGTAAATTGCATCTCTTACAGCTTAAACCAGACTTTGTCAGGATCCAACTATATTTCATAGTTGGCGATGCTTTTTCCATGGTTTATGTCTTACTATGGTTTCATAGTTATGAGAGTAATTGTTGTTGTATAAGTGATATAGTTATTCTCTCCCTTTTTTTTTCCTCTTGTAAACTTTCTCCTTTTTCACCTTTTGTTCTTCCGCTCTATTATGCATTTCTGGTTCTATACTTTCTCGCGTTTTTGTGCTCACGGGTTCCCGGTGTGCCAAAATGACAAATCGTTATCTCCATCTATATCTTCACATCATGATTATGACCGACCGTCGTTCGGTTTCATACTTAGCCAATTTTATGAACGCGACTTCGCAGATAGGTGCTATCGAACTATGGTAACTAGTGTTTGTTGTATACATCTTGCACACAGAACTTTCGTGCTCTAAAAATCGACCCACACTCCTCGAACTTGCAACCTTGCCTCTTCCTACGATGAGTTTTTCTGTTAGACCTGCATTTCCATACTTAGGTGAGTTTTCAAAGTTTCGTGAGTTCATGCGTTCCCTAGTTTAGGAAAGTTTAAAAGCATTTGTTGCTCCCCTCCATCCCTGCTACCTTCTTCCCTTCCCAATGGACATTAATTATGCTTCAAAAGTGAAAATTGACCAGACAGGTTCGAAAATATTGGCTTTAATAAGAGGAAATCTCAAGGACATATCCCATTAAAATGCATAGATAGATGAATATTATGTGATCTGGTAAATTGTTTTGCCTACATTTTGAATTTGCAAAAAAAAAAAAATAGTTCTTTTAATTTTTTAAAGGCTTCATCATAGTAATAGTGTAATATTGTACTACCTCGCTACCATCAATGAATGTGTCATCCACATAGGCCTTCATGTCATGTCCCTCTTTAATAATGTGCATATGTTAGATGTTGTCAGATTTGATAATATGCTCATATATGGGAATGTTAATATGTGCTATTAGTCACTATTCAGCGCACATATTCGAAAATATTGGCATTAATTAACGAAAATATCGAGAACATCTATCATTAAGATGAATTAAACCAAAATCTATGAAAGATCATACTGTCTTCCTCCAACGTTGCTTTTAAATACTTGTTGCCATTTCTCTCTATCATCAAAGAGTTGGGCTTTAGGGTGCCTTCATTCTAATGTTCCTAGTCATGGACATGTAAGACAACTTAGATATGCAATTGAGGCCCAAATGAAAGAAGAGAGACTGGTTTTATGTGACATGATATTTGAGCCAAAAAAAAACTCTCTTATCCAATAGAAACTCAGACAAGGGAAAAAAAAAAAACAAGTATCTTCTTGGTGGTGTTCTCCCTCTATTTGATACTTTGGTTGGTTGAAAAGCCTGCCTGGAGATTTGTTTGTTGATCTTATTTGTTTTCTTGTTGGGAGTTGGAAGGGATTTTCAATTCACGTGCAAAATACTCCCTCGTTGAAGTATATAATTTCTTCGAACAACACAGATTTGGCAAGTGTATCAAATTCTGCAGAGCACATAAGAATTTATCTTCGTCAGGGGTGTCGCACTTACCATGGCTTGAAAAATGGTCTGTGATATTCGGAAATGACGCAAAATATTACTCCATTCGTGAATGTACCCAGAAGCGGGTAAGAAAAACTGTATGGGTGGATAAAATGACATACTAAAATTACAGAAGTTTCTATTTCAAAGTTTGTTGAGCTACTTCTTGGTGTGGTAACAGACTTGACAGAAAGCCATGTTCTTTGACAAAGTTTGTTAACTGTTCTTTGGATGTAGTTACAGAGTCCACATACAATCAACTGCTACTGCACATTTTTTATTTTACTATTTCTAGAGATATAACTGGATTATGGACTTTGCAACATTTTTCTGAGGATTACTTTATACTACCACCTTCTGCAAGAGGTTTTGTGTGTTCAGGTGATGATTTGGGTTCTGAAAATCGCCTTTTACTACCACCTTCATGTAATCATCTTATTTCATTCTTTAGAAGAGACCTTAATGTAGTGGTGTGTTTCCAGATCTGTTTCTACAAATGTCAATCTTCCTGTTGTTTCCCTTACATTGGATGGGGAAAATACATTTCTTTTGTTGCAGTTTATGCAATATTTGATAAATAT
>ML806743.1:228921-256926 GCA_009831015.1 Picea engelmannii
CCCCCCCTCTATTATCCCATTGTAGTTTATATTTAGTCGCATCTATATGATCACGACCTCATGGACTTGCAAATTGGAAACTCTTTATCTATATCTTCACACAATGAGCTCGACCGACCGTGATCCCTTTCAATACTTAGCCAATTATCTAATCACCAGGTCCCAGGTTTGCGGTATCTAATACTTATGTCCCCTGTTCCTTCATATACATATTGCACCCAAAGAACTTATGTGATCTACAATTTATCCTTTTACTAGTGAGAACTCACTAGGGGTTCGAAAGGATTGGAATTCATAAATGAACAGTAGATGTTCTTCTGTGAGATACTTAGCCCTTTTTCCCTAGTCTTCTTCCTGTGTATTATCGCTTTCTAGTTATATACTTAGTTGCATTTCTATGATCGTGGGTTCCAGTGTTGGCGGGCTGACATATATTCATCTCCATCTATATCCTCACATGACGAATCCAACTGACCGTTGTTCCTTTCCATACTTAGCCAATTTTATGCCGGTGGTTGTCGGGTTGGCGCTTTCGAACTCTATTGCTTCTTGTTTTATGATATACATCTTTCACTCAAAATTTTCATCATCTAAAATTCCACCACGTACTCCTTATCCCTTTTTCCCTTTTCTTCTTCCCATGTATTATCTCTTTCTGGTTATATGCTTAGTCGCCTTTCTATGATCGCGGGTTCCAATGTTGGCGGGCTGACATATTTTCATCTCCATCGATATCCTCACATGACGAATCCGAACGACTGTTGTTTCTTTCTATATTTAACCAATTTTATGGCCGCAGTTGTCGGGTTGGTGCTTTCAAACTCTGTTTCTTTTTGTTCCGTGATATACATCTTTCACTCAAAACTTCAGTGATCTACAATTCCACCAACTTCTTGTCCTTCCTAATATACATTAGTTATGCTCTTACTAGTGACAATTGAACACACTAGTACGAAATAGTTGGCATCCGGCCCTCCGCAATATACAAATTGACTATCGGATTCTGACATCATCCTCTCTTCTTTGTTACAGATTATGCATTCAAATGTTCTGAGCGATACATTTTGACCATTGAGGCCTCACATCTTCTGGGGAGATCTTGTCATCCTATTTTGGATCCTCGTGTTGACGAGTTCACGAAATCTCCAATTCTTATTCACTGTTTTGGGTTGGTGCTTTTGAACTCTGCTGCTTCTTGTTCCATGATATACATCTTGCACTCAAAATTTTCATGATCTATAGTTCCACCGCAGACTCCTTAGCCCTTTTTCCCTTTTCTTCTTCCCATGTATTATCACTTTATGGTTATATACTTAGTTTCATTTCTATGATCGTGGGTTCCAGCGTTGGCGGGCTGACATATCTTCATCTCCATCTATATGCTCACATGACGAATCTGACTGATCATTGTTCCTTTCCATACTTAGCCAATTTTATGGCCACAGTTGTGGGGTTGGCATTTTCGAACTTTGTTGCTTCTTATTTCATGATATACATCTTGCACTCAGAAATTCCGTGATCTACAATTCCACCACAGACTCTTTGAACTTGCAAGCTTCATTCTACCATGGTTCACAAATGTTTCAAAGTATCTGTCGCTAAATTCTAGTCCTTCCTAATATACATTAGTTATGCTCTTACTAGTGACAACTGAACACACTAGTACGAAACAGTTGGCATACGGACCTCCGCAATATATAAATTAACTACCAAATTTCGACATCGTCCCCTCTTCCATGTTACAGACTATGCATTCAAATGTTTCAAGCAATACAATTTGACCATCGGGGCCTCACATCTTCTGGGGAGACCTTGTCACCCTATTTTGGATCCTCGTGTTAATGGGTTCACAAAATCTCCAATTCTTAGTCATTGTTTTGGGTTGGCGCTTTCGAACTCTGTTGCTTCTTGTTCCATGATATACATCTTGCACTCAAAATTTCTATGATCTATAATTCCACCGTGGACTTCTTAGCCCTTTTTCCCTTTTCTTCTTCCCGTGTATTATCGCTTTTTGGTTATATACTTAGTCGCATTTCTATGATCGCAGGTTCAAAAGTTGGCGGGTTGACATATATTCATCTCCATCTATATCCTCACATGACGATTCCGACCGACCGTTGTTCCTTTCCATACTTATCCAATTTTATGGCCATGGTTGTCGGGTTGGCGCTTTCGAACTCTGCTACTTCTTGTTCCATGATATACATCTTGCACTCAAAACTTTTGTGATCTATAATTCCACCGTGGACTCCTCAAACTCACAAGCTTCACACTACCACGGTTCAAAAATGTTTCAAAGTATATGTCGTTGCCTTCCATCCCCACTAACTTCATGTCCTTCCTAATGTATATTTTCATGATCTACAGTTCCACCGCGGACTCCTTATCCCTTTTTCCCTTTTCTTCTTCCCGTGTATTATCGCTTTCTATTTATATACTTAGTCGCCTTTCTATGATTGTGGGTTCCAGTGTTGGTGGGCTAACATATCTTCATCTCCATCTATATCCTCACATGATGAATCCGACCGACCATTGTTTCTTTCCATACTTAGCCAATTTTACGTCCGTCGTTGCCGAGTTGGTGCTTTTGAACTTTGTTGCTTCTTGTTCCGTGATATACATCTTGCACTCAAAACTTTTATGATCTACAATTCCACTGCAGACTCCTCGAACTCGCAAGCTTAACTCTACCACGGTTCACAAATGTTTCAAAGTATCTGTTGCTAACTTCCTATCCTTCCTGATATACATTATTTATGCTCTTACTAGTGACAATTGAACACACTGGTACGAAACAGTTGGAATCCGACCCTCCGCAATATACAAATTGACTACCAGATTCTAACATCGTCCCCTCTTTCGTGTTACAGATTATGCATTCAAATGTTCTAAGCGATACAATTTGACCGTCGGGGCCTCACATCTTTTGGGGAGACCTTGTCACCCTATTTTGGATCCTTGTGTTGACGGGTTCACGAAATCCCTAATTCTTAGTCACTTTTTCAGGTTGGAGCTTTCGAATTCTGTTGCTTCTTGTTCCGTGATATACATCTTGCACTCAAAAAAAATTTGATCTATAATTCCACCGCGGAATCCTTATCCCTTTTTCCATTTTATTCTTCCTGTGTATTATCGCTTTCTGGTTATATACTTAGTCGCCTTTCTATGATCGTGGGTTCCAGTGTTGGTGGGTTGACATATTTTCATCTCCATCTATATCCTCACATGACGAATTTGACCGACCGTTGTTCCTTTCCATACTTAGGCAATTTTATGGTCGTGCTTGTTGGGTTGGCACTTTCGAACTTTGTTGCTTGTTCCATGATATACATCTTGCACTCAAAACTTATGTGATCTACAATTCCACCGCAGACTCCTCGAACTCACAAGCTTCACTCTACCATGGTTCATAGATGTTTCAAAGTATCTTTCGCTACCATCAATCCCCACTAACTTCCTGTCCTTCCTAATATACATTAGTTATGCTCTTACTAGTGACAACTAAACACACTAGTACGAAACAATTGGGATCCGGTCCTCTGCAATATACAAATTGACTGCCGAATTCCGACATCATCCCCTCTTTCATGTTACAAATTATGCATTCAAATGTTTCAAGTGATACAATTTGACCGTCGAGGCCTCACGTCTTCTACAAAGACCTTCTCACCCTATTTTGGATCCTCGTGTTGACGGGTTCATGAAATCTCCAATTCTTATTCATTGTTTCTTGTTCCAACCATCCTCGCACTTCTTTCCAAATATGAAACACCAAAGTTTTAATACTAAAACGCTATCATGCAACAACCGTAAGGATCCAACCGTAAGGATCGTCATTAATAAGCCAAAGTCTCAAGGACTAACCATCCCTACAGAACTTGTCAAGAAACATGCAAAGAAGATCTCGCCAGCTAAAATTTCAATATATTAGCAAAAAAAACTCTGGGCTAGCATTTCCCTATTCCATATTTGGACACTTTTTCGATTGCGGGTTCCCGTATTGATGGCCTCAAATTTATGTTTGGAATATTCCGCAACTTGCAAATAGTGCCTGGAGTTCCACAATATACAATTTTTCCAAATGCCCCTTCACGAGCCCAGCCTTCCGTCGTTCCTTTCAATACTTAGCCCCAAGTGGGTTGTATTTCCATGGCATTGTACATTTACTGTGTATCCTTGTTTCATACTTAGACATTTTTTCGATTACAGGTCCTCGGATTGGCGGGCTTAGGATTGTATTTCCAATGTTCCATGACTAGAAAGAAGTATCCGGAGTTCCACGATATACAGAATGTGCACAAGAAAGCATCATCATGCCCGAGAGATATAGTTTGACCCTCAGGCCCTCACCTCTGCTGGATGTATCTTGTAGCCCTATTTCGAAGCATCACCAACCGCTTTTGATAATTAACCATTCCTTACTTGTTGTTTTGTGTCCCTGCCACCTTCCTGCTCTTTGGAAATGCAATTGGTAAGATTTAATGCTAGAACTTTGTTGTGCATGAACATTAAACATATCATTAATGACCATCCTCTCTTCCATGGTACACATTTTACATTCAAGTCCTAAAACATACAATTTGACCTTCGGGAAGTCACATCTATTGGGGAACCATTGTCACCCTGATTTTGAGGCTCGTTCGACAGCTTTCTATACTTTCCCATTTCATGGAATCTCTTTCGCAGTTCCTCGGGTTGACGGGTTCACAAAATATCCAATTCTTAGGCACTGTTTACTGTGCTCGACCAAGGTTTACTACCAATAGTTCATCATGCAACATCCGTACTGACCGCCATTAAAAAGCAAAAGCGTAGACGAGACAGTGAAATTTAATTAAATCTTGACTCGTCGAATTTAAATTAATTTATCTTCTCTTATTTTCTCTTTATGCGATATATATTACAAGTTTCAATATATTAGCAAAAACGAATCCGCCCAGTCGTTTCTCTATTCCATACTTAAGCCACTTTTTTCGATTGCGGGTTCCCGGATAGGTGGGCTCACATTTGAACCTCCATTTTTCCGTGTCCTGCAAACATTACTCGGACTTCCGTGATATACAAATTTCCCTCTGGACTGTCCTATCATACCCTCTTCGGTGGTACGCGTATTGCACTCAAAAATTTCTGAGACATAAAATTTGACCCTTGAGCCCTCACCTCGAACAGTTGTACCTTGTAACCCTATTTTTAAGCCCGCCCGACCGCTTTCCATAATTAGACACTCTTTAATTGCTTTTTCGCATCCCCCAGTCGTTTCTTTATTCCATACTTAATTCACTTTTTTCGATTGCGGGTTCTCGGATAGGCGGGCCCACGTTTGCACCTCCATTGTTTTGTGTCCTGCAAACATTACCCAGAATTTTTGGATATAAAAATTGCCCTCTAGACTGTCCTATCACACCCTCTTCAATGTTACGTGTATTGCACTTAAAAAGTTTTGAGACATATAATTTGACCCTCGCGCCCTCACCTCAAACAGTTGTACCTTGTAACCCTATTTTGAAGCCCACCCAATCTCTTTCCATAATTAGACACTCCTTAACTTCTTTTTTGCGTCCTTGTGACCTCCGTACTTCTTTCTTACTATGTAATTAGAAGCCTTTCATGCTAACATCTCACCTTGCAGGAACCATCAACACTGTCATTAATGAGCGAAACGCTCGAGGAGATCTCCCATTATTATGCATTAAACCAAGATCTGCAGAGAGTTATATTGCCCCTTCCGATTGTTCATCTCAAACATGGGTCGTCGCATTGGCCTGTTCAAAAAATCTACAATGCTTAATCGCTCATTGTTGTATCCGCCATATTCGCACATCTATGTGTGCAATTACTAGTCTTTAATGTTAACAACGCATCATGCAACAGTGGTTGAAATTTTCATTAATGAGTGAAAGTCTCGAGGAGAACTCCCATTCACACGCATTGGACCAAGATTTGCGCAGCGTTATATTATCCCTTCCAACTCTTCATTTCATTCATCGTCTGGAGAAAACAAACGTTCTTGTAAACTTATGGCAGTAGGTCGACAGCAATTTTGTGGAGATACAGTAAATAAATTCAGACATCGGGACCAGAACTTCTAGTGGTCCAGGGCATACGTTTACTATTCATCTCGTTCTACCTAGAACAAAGTGACTTGGACCTCTGGAATCGCTCATGTAGGTTGCGTCCCTGAGGTTTTTAACTGTAAGGAGGTGGTCTCTTGTTGCACCAAAAAATATCTTTGAAGCCAAATAAGTATTCCACTACGCGACCATTCTCATGTTTCTTTGTCACCTCGGGTCTTCTGCAAGATTTTAAAATTGTTGGAGCCAACATTGACCTTCAGAGGACAAAACTGCAAGAATTTCCTAGAAAAACATGATAACGGGTTGGAAATCTTAGCCAAGTTCCTCGAAGACCCGACAACAGTTCATGGAGATATCACAAAGTTGCAGGTAAGTTCCTTTAGAAATCCATTTCGGGAAATTGCTTGGTTGTTTACAAGAATAATGGGACAGGCATCCACGTCAAGCATTTATCGTATAATTATTTATATTTTGTACTTCAAAGTCAAGGAACAATTCATTTTCGATTGGGGGAAGCTAATTTACATTGAAATATGTTCCCATCTATCACGATTTTGTTCCCATCTGTCACGATTCAAAGAAGCTAATTTCCTACTTGATTTTCGCAATAGTGCATTGTTGTCAGTTTCCAAAATTGTCTCTTTCCAAGAAAATAAACTGTGGATTCGACCTAGTAACATTCTAGTACTAGGCCCTGTGGAGGCACACGGACTCCCATTGTTTTTATGAAGTTTTTAATGACTTTGTCTCAGTTTTCAAATATTTATTGTTAGGGAAGGATGCTATGTGAATGTCTAGCCAGGCAACCAAATTTTTGAACAGGAAGGGCACTCTTGAACAAAAGGAAAATCACAATGTACTAATGGTCTTTGGCTCCAAGGAAAATCTTGATTTCCTTCCATTCCACATCATAGACAAGATGTTTGTCGCAGAAATAGCAAGGCAATACAACCAATGGCTGCATTTTTTGCACGACAAGAAAAAAAAACAGTTCATTCCTCTGCCCTGGAAAGTCAGGGACTTCGCGTGCAAAAACGTCAACAAGATTGACGAATTCACAGGCCATTTCAAGAACTTGAACCTAAAATATGTTGAAAGGCTAAAAGAACCTAATGGGATGTTTCGAGAACATTTACTAGCAGTTGACTTTAGCAACTCTTTTATCCATAAATGCCTGATCGAAGACAGGGGTAGTGACGACAACAATCCTGCTTCTGGTGATTGCGACGTAGAGACATTGTAAAGTGTGACTGGATTGTATAGACAACGAGGAAAAGTATCCGGTGAGAAGAGTGTCAAGTCCCCCACCATCACTCCCAACAGCACAACATCAAGGAGCATCGCTTCAATGGCCCACCCCAATAAGAAAGCAACCCAGAAATCTTCAAACGAAGGAGGAGATAAGAACCCTCCTCGCATAAAAATTGATAGTTCTCACAAAATTCCACTGACGAAGAAGAGAAAAAACAATGTAGGGCAGGGGGATGAACCCGAAATTGAAAGTGAGTAGTTGCAACTTGAAATTGAAACTGAGCACATGCACAAAGTTGGTTCGTCCGCAATGGAAATAGTTGAGACTGAAATTTTTGACGAAGATGAATCCTTCATATTCCAGAGCGCTATTTTTGACATCCAATCTAAAAATATGGTCATTGAAAAGAGAGATGTCACAAATAGGAAAGGAAAATATCGCACAGATATTAACTTTAGGAAAATACGGTCATCCCAAATCTCCCTATTTCACCGCATAACCGGTGATGCTCTTGATGATTCCATTGGAGGAATTGGAGCGGAGAATGCCAGACTGAAAGACTACCTCAAGGAATTTGAGGAGGCTTTCATTGCTACCCCAAAGTTTGTCAGTCCTTTGGCTAAAAACGTGCCTAATACCACTGCAGCCAAGATAAAAGTATCCTCCACCCTCCTTGCATCGTCTAGAGCCCTTGTAGAGAATAAAATCAAGAAAATAATGCAGCTAGTTACTAAAGCCTGGGAAACATCGCAAAATATAGCTTCCTTCCGAAAGAGGGAAAATGATTTGCAAGAACATTTGCAGGTGAATTTAAAAAATGATCAACATTTCTGTGAACAGGTGCTAACCCATTAGGGATGATTTTAAGGATGGAAATTTATTTTAAAATGTAGAAATTGTGGTGAATCTTACTAATCCTTCATATGTCAACTATAAATGTTTGGCAATTTTTTTGTAAAAATATTCAAATTTCTAAGTATTTTGTATAGTTTTTATAAAATTTTGGCGATTTTTAAGGTGAAATAATTTTATCCTATAGAATTTGGGCGAATCATTTTTAAAATAACGAATCTTGTTTTTTGAAAAACTATGGAAAATTAGCCCATGAGCGAAATTTAGCCCTTAAAATCATCCCTGTAACCCATTTTTCTAACCATGCCATTAACACCTCGGATCTGAAAAGAAGACAAGAGAATCTCCCCTCGCCAAAGCGGACCAAAAAATTAAAAGTATGTTGGAAAAAGAAAGTTAAGAACCTGGAGCTCATTGTCGAATCATGTAAACAAGCCATATTAGAAAAGGAAGACTTATTCACAAACCTCGTCCAAATAGACTTAGCCGGAAGTACCAATGAGGTTCAAGACCCAAACTTAATTCTCAAATCCTTGTCAATGACCAGAGAATCCTTCGATTAACAACTTGATATTTTAAAAGGGTTGTCTTTCGAAAAATTTTATAGCATCGTTGAATATTGTGTAGATGAGCTCGAGAGCTGGGTACTGGACTATTCCTCACACAATGAAGAAATTGAACAAAGTCTGCATAGTATTTCAATGGATCTAAGGAAATTAGAAAACGACATTTTCAACATAGAAGTCCAAGATGAAATCAACGTGGCACCCATGAGAAGCTACATTGAAGAATGGTTCCAATGGAGAATGGACAACCTCATCCAGGAAGAGCAACAACCAGTTGACACGATTGCAGTGACCGTCGACAACAACAACAAAAACGCATCAACTTCATAGTAAGTCTATACTTATGTCATGTTGTTTTCTTTATCAATCCAGTTATTATACCTCTTTAAATAGAAAACTCTAACCAAACACTCATAACTTCCAATTTCTTCTTTTCATGTCTTCCTCTCTACCGTCGTGCACTTCTTCTTTCTACATTCCTAATTCTTGTACTTATTTCTTTTTATGGTCCACGGGAGCCCCAATCCCAGTCTATTAGACAAACGCATTTAAATTTCCAGAAATATGGAACAGATTCCATAAATATGTAACAGACATCATTAATTTTTGATAAATTACAAAGAAAACTAATCCAAGAATGCTAAATTTTTTGTGTCCAAGAACCTTTGTTGCAAGACATTATTAGTATTCTATTGTATTTGAATGTTTAATGTGTATGCTTCAGAAATATCTTTGTTGCGAGACATTATTAATATTCTGTTGCATTTGAATGTTTGGAACAGAAACATAAATATAGAATAGATTCCAGAAATATTTGAATGCTAAATTTTTTGTGTCCGGAAAAACCAACATCATAGCACTTTTTTAAATGTTAAATCTTTCATGTACTATAAAAAAAAATGTATATAATACACACATACTTCAAATACGTTGAAAGATCTTGGAACCATTTCATTTATGCATATTCTATTGTATTTGAATTTTTAATATCTATGCTTCAGAAATATGGAACAGATTCCATATTTTTGATAGACTTCAAGAAATATTTGAATGCTAAATTTTTTGTGTCCAGAAAAACCAACATCATAGCACTTTTTTAAATGTTAAATCTTTCCTGTACTATCAAAAAAATTGTATATGATACATACATACTTCGAAGTTATTTTTTTAGTGTTGTTATCTGCAACATTTTCATGTCTACTCATCTTCAAATATGTTGAAAGATCTTGGAACCATTTCATTTATGCCTATTCTATTGTATTTGAATTTTTTAATATCTATGCTTCAGAAGTATGGAACAGATTCCAGATTTTTGATACACTTCAAAGAAAACAGGAACCTTTGTTGCTTCAGAAATATGGAACAAATCCAACCTTTGTTTAATATTCTATATTAAAAGTGACGCGCCCGCTGCCACAAAGTCGTCCTCTACATGGATACCACATGTACTTCAACTTGCTTCCCACGTGTATGTACTCGGTCCCGCCATAGTAGTGCATTTATTCCCATTCCAACCTAACAGGGACTACGCTACCATACAACACTTGTTATAAAGAGGAGTTGGTTATACTCTCAAGATCTCATTCCATTGAAGGCATATATTACAAAATAATGGATACATGGCAACGACTAATGTTATTGGGAGCTTCATGTTACAAGACATTGCTAAATGATATAATTTAAAGGTTCAAGTATCAAAGGCTTGGGTGAATGTTCTTTGTAATTATTCCATGGTCTAAAGCTTAGCATTTTAGTCTACAATCTACTTGCTTCGAGAGAGCATTTGATGCAGTAAGAAACATTATTATGTTAAGTTACGTACATCGAAATATTGTTCTATAAAACCACTTTTGATGTTGTTCACATTATTTCTAAACACTCTGAAGCTTTTTGCAAACACTTCGGTCGCTTGGTCTACAAAAGTTATGTAGAGAGTCCATCCTCGCAAAAAGAGAATTTTGCAAAAATGATATACTTTCTTTTTACATTGACTGTATTGAAATTATAAGAGCAGGGGAGCTTGATGGATTCATCGTAGAAGTCATGGAATAACTCTTAGAAGGTTTGAATGGACCAAGGATTCTATTATCTTGCCAGAATCCGTGCTAACAATATAAGCTGATTTAAATTGTTTTCTTCTTAGGCTCTAGGTTGTTGTTTTTTCTATTTAAGTTTCATTTTATTATTTTTTAACGCTACATTTAAAAATATAAATAATGCAAATCACATGAACCTTGTAAATTTTTTTTTATGTATATAATCTTTTCTTTATTTACTTTTTGTTAGTTTAATTTTTTTTTAAATAATTATAATATTTAAAAGAAAAAAAAAATTCTTAATTTCATTAACTTTAATTTTTTTTTAAATAATTATAATATTTAAAAGAAAAAAAAAAATCTTAATTTCATTAACTTTAATATTAAAACAAGAAAAAATTCATTATAACATGTTTAACATTTTTGGTTATGTAAATATCAACACATTAGTTATATTTTTATTGAAACAATTTTGTTCCCAAATATTTTTATTTTAATTGTTTACAAACAATTATATTTATGTAAAATCAAAAATACAAAGCAATATTCATTTGTATATAATCTTTATCTTTTATTTTTCTTTTAATTTGTAGGTTTAACTTTTATTTCCTCAAATTATTTATTGATAATATATTTTAAAAGGAAATAAAAGGTTCATTACAAACAATTTTAGGGTTTTATAATACTCAACCTTTAATTTAGGTTATTTTAACTTTCTTTTAAGCTTTGCACTTTAGTTAATTGGCATTAGTATTAAATTAAAAAATAAAAATCAAATATTTAAAAAATCATAAACAATCATTATGTTTAGGCTCTGACTCTTTAGTTAGGGTCTAATGTTTTATTTATAGGCTATAAAATAGGATGACCATTCCTGCCTCTTCTTGGTTTAGCCGACCAGGAAGTCGAGATTTTGGTGTTGGGAACTCTCTAGTCCCTCAGCATCAACACCACCCATATCATCCCTAGACACTAACTGAGTCTCCTCTTGGATAGAATTATTCAATAGTCTGTCAAAGACTGGTAACTTCTCTCGTGCACAGATCCCCTGAACAAATGGTTCCCAAGACCTATGTACACCTCTCAACGCTAAATTTACCAACTCAACATCCTCCACCTTATTATTGATGGCCACAAGCTAATCTCATATCTGTGTAATCTTCATAAGATAGTTCACAACCATGTCCTCATTGGACATCTTGACAACTTAAAGTTGGTTTTTCAAATGCAACTTCCTGCCAATATTCTCATTCTGGTATAGACCTACCAAAGCATCATACATATCCTTGGCAAATGTCTTCTCAGTAATGTGAGGAATCAAGTGATCATTCATGGACTCTAGCAACACTCGCTTGGCCTTCACTTCCTTCTTCTTGTGAGTTGTCAATTCATGCAAATCAGTAAGAACTACAGCCACATCCTCAACATACTCCTTAAGGTCATTTTCTTCCAATAAAAGGAGAACCCTAGCCTTCCATGCATGAAATTTGGTTTCCCCTTCCAACATCTCCTCGAGCTTCAATTTTTTCACCATTTTGACCTTCTTGGAACAAGAACAAGAACACAAACAAAACTCTTCTAGTGTTGTAGCCAAAAATGTGTCTCAAGATGATCCCCTTCTCTTCAGATCTCAAGCTCTGAAACCATGTCAATTTTCACATGCAACTCTATGTGTCTAATTTTCAGATCTAAAAATTATTTCCTTGTGAGCTAACAATAAAACCCTAGATGTTATCATTGAATAGTTTTACAGTAAAAATTATTGAATGAAATTATATGCGGTAGAAACAACAAAATCGTAGATGAATCATCAATACACATGAGACACAAATTTCAGTTTACTAACCTTGTTAACTTCAGAAATTATGAGGGCAAAACCAGCCCTCCCACCCAATACAATTTCACCAAAATATGAGGGCAACCTTGTCCTCCAATAAACATAAAATTAGAAAACCAAACTTCAACAAATCCCTGAAATTTATTTTGCCCATAAATCTGTTGCAGACCACTTGTACGGCCTACTGACATCACCTGCATTGCTACTGACGTCAACCTATACAAACCTTCTCTTGCCCAGAAACTTTCTATGGATGTACGCGATTCACCTTTATTGCAACCCACATACATACACGACTTTGCCCACTGCAACACACGTATATGCAATTCACCTTCCTACAATCTGTGTACATACACAATTGCGCCCACTGCAATCCGTGTACAGGTATAGAAAACTTGTACGGATGCCTCCATACAACTCACTCTATGCGGCTTCCTCTCTTCTATGCCAAATTTGCCAGCATTGAAAAATTCCCCTTTGCTAAAATCACCAAGCCACCTAGCACAAGTGAAGAATCACTTATGCTAACCCCCTCCTTGCCACAAATATGAAAATGTCACAATGACCTCTTTCATTTATATACAAGTCCAATGAGTGAGTTTAGGAACCCCTTTTATACTCAACCATTAATTAGAATATTTTATTCCTCTTTGTGGGTGTGACACCCCATCACAAGCCCACAATGCCCATCAAATTTTCGATGAGGCCCTAGCCTCATTTCTAGGTTGATTTCACTGTAACGAAAGGCTAATTTGGTGCCAATGAAGATTCCCACATGCCTGACACCTTGACCTCTTATGGGAATACCTCTCAAAGCTACAATAAACAACACATATGAGGTACCATACTCACTATGTCTAGGGGGTGAGGGTATGGATTTGTTTGCAACATAGACCCTATAACACCATTGGCCACATGGAAGCCCCAGGTGCAAATAAATCACCTAAGAAAGAGTGAGGAACATCGAGAAAAATGATGTACAAATACCCTGACCAAACATATATAAGTTCATATTGTTGTGCCTTTTGAATGGCTTCCTCTTCATTCTTTGGCATGGTCATGGCCATGTCCTTGTGTTACACAATATTTTGTTGCAACTGGTGATGTTCACTTACCCTCTATCATCCAGAGCATAAAATCCTTGATTGTTGAAGAAGAACCTTTCTTTGGAAGAAGGAAAAAGGGTCATTAAATCCTTATTTCAAGAGAGTGTCACATGTTTCATCATTGTAGCATGTGACACCCTTAATTGTCGCATGTTGCACCACTGTAGGGTGTGACACTGTCTCAGTTGTGCACCACTGCATGGTGCGATGATGTCTAAAAGAGGAGAAAAAGATGAAATTCATGAAGTTTCTAGAAGAGAAGCTTCGAATATGAGGTGTCCTCTGATCGGTTTGGATCTCACTCATACCCCTGACTTGGGAAGATCCTAACCTCCTTTTCAATCTATAAAAGGGACATTCTCTCATAAAGAAAGGCTAATATTTAATGGATAATAATGGTTGATAGATTGTTGCTTCTAGTTTGTGATTAGAAGATTGTTATCACTTCTTTGGCTTTGAGGGATTCAATCTAAGCTAAATTAGTCAGTTGATGGTGATGGATCTTATGGATGCATTGTGGGTATTGGAGAAATGAACTTGTTGGAAGGAGTTTCACAACATCAAGGCTTTGTTTGTAATCTCTTCCATTATTGTTAATACAACAATATAGTTTCTTTCCCACAAAGGTTGTTAATGTTTGATTATCTTTGTTGCATTTCTCCATGATCATTTGCATAGGTTTCTTCAAAATATACTATTGTTGTTTTCACTCTTGTTGGCTTGTGTCTTCTTACAGGTTATCATTCACAAGTCTTAGGATAGAGCTGGAATCTACAACTATAGAGGAGAATCGTCAATTAAAAGGTGTGAGCTCTTGTTAGCTAGTATTTTTTATTGCATAAACCTAGGGAAGTTATATGTTTTGTCATGTTTTGTTCTAGTCTTGGTTTTCGAGTCTAGGGAGATCAGTATGTGTCCACATAGACAGACTTTTCTGTAAACAAAATTGGTGACTCCACTGGGGAACAATCCTATGGATTTGTTCTCTTGGTATTGCTTCCTTGTCTTGTTTTAATTTTCTAAGTCATCACCTAACATTGTTTCATTAGTAGGCCTTGGAATTCACTGGAAATGTTTCATAACTTTTTGTTTTTTCCAAGTTTTATTGCATGTCGCACCCTATCTTTGATATACAGAGAGACATTGTCGCACTGTGTTAATCAGCATCCTGCGACACTCTTGGTTGTCGCCTTGTGTTCCACACTAGCCTGTGACACTGCTTAAAAAAACAAATTTCATTTGATTTTTTCCTTCACAGATCCCATATCTGAATTTTGTTGTGAGTTTTAGGTTTGCTTGATATTCTTCTCAACAATTTTAGAGCTTATTTTTTACCATTGTTTCAATTATTGTGATTTTCCATTATTTTCTACTTTGTTTTTAAAAATGCTTTCTTGTTTTTGAAAGAGGTATAATCTCTTAGCAATGTCTTCAAGTGTCTTTCAGTTTAGCTCTGAATTGCTTTTCTCAAAGTCTTTTTATTTGAAATATTTAGTTAAAAGAGAGTTTTTATTTTTAATTAAGTACTTCATTTTGCAAAAACTAAAAAATACATGTTGCTTGAATTATTTTTGTTTTTCGGGAATATATATTGCTACAAAGTTTTATCTAGATCTGTCTTTGAATTCAAAAGTTGTTTAATTCCTACATTGCATTAATGGGGAGCCATATTTAATTGCTTTGAGTAGTGAATGTCTTGGTTTTTTATGAAATTTTGGGGCATTGTGCATCTGGAATTTAAAAGACAAAAGTTTTCTCCTTCTCATAATATTGCACTCATCAAAGTGAAATATTGCATTTTTATTTCCTTGTATTTTTCAAGTCGGTCAAAATATCATCTTGTCCACACCATTTCCCTTTTGAGTAAACAACAACCTAATAATAAAGCATTAATAAAATCCATCTAGAAATTTCTCTTTCTAGGGATTTGCACACCTACATTAGCTTAAGTATAGATCTTTGGAATAGGTCGTGAGGAAAACTCTCCAAAGATATTAAACAAACGTAGGATCTTACGATAGGGAGAGAAATCCATTTGTCACATATTTGTCATGGACAACCCTCCTCACACAAGGGTTAATTACGAGGTCACATCAGGACCAGCGTAGTAACTAACATCGCTTCATTGGTTTTGGTGGAGCGGTCTGCACGTATTACAAATGGTGTCGTTAGACACTTGGGGATCACTTGGGAGGTAAAATCCTTGGTCAGAGGCACCTCTCAAGGGGATCTTGGGTTTTGTCCCTGCCCTTGTGTGTATACCTGACTATCCATTGTTTCCCAAGGCTTTGTTGTTTTAAGTGGTAACCATAGTGGCCATAATATTTAGGGCTTATACACAAGGTGATGGTGGAGGGGAAAGTTTTCACTGTACCTGGGGAAAACATTGGTCAGACTCACTCGGGATCCTTGGAGGTTAACCCACGGTTTTGTCGTGAGGGAACTTGCAACAGGGCATAAGTCTGTTAAGCAAGTAGCCAACGTAATTGTTCCACTCGCTCTATCCCAACTCCTTCTCATATTGATTTCACGATGTTGGATTTTATCACCAACTAGTGTGTTATTGTGAGAAGATATTTTTTTGTATGGCTGCTTCCTGTATTTTTCATTGTGTGCTATTTGTTTCCATTACTAGGACATAGGTGTAATTGGTAATTGGTAATAAAATTTGCAGTGGCAGAAAATATCCATTGTTCTCCTAGAATAAAGGGTTTAACCCCTTAATTACCAGAAGAATCACAACCTAAACATTTGGACCTTGAGATTCCACAACCTAAACCTATAGCACATGAACATAGAGAACAAATTGAAACAGTAGAATAATCTGAGGTAGTACAAAATGAAACTTTGGAACTTGAGGAACCTGAGATTGAAAGCACAAAAATTGTTGATCTGGGACTTGTTGATCCTAAACTTGTTGAACCTGAGCTTCTTGAACTTGAAATACTTGAGACTTTTCCACTTTCAATGAGTTTATTTTAAACACCTTCACTTTCTATTCCTCAGAAAGAGTTCCCTTTACCAAGTTCCATATCTATTTCATCACCTATAACTCCTCGAAATTTTATGATTTCAAACTGTTTGGAATTAACTCCTATACAGGTTAGCTCTAACGAGTCTATATCTTTAGAGGTTGGTATCGTTATTGTAGAAGATATCCCAGAAAAGCATTGTATACATTTTAATCCACCTATAATTGATTTAAAGGACCCCTTCTTATTCAATTACCTACACCATTGTATCTCCATGGCGAGGCAACGCTTGGTACCAATATTTGATTTATGATAGTCAAACTCCATTACTGCATACACCATCATCTTTTTTCACCAGGATGACCATGGATCAATACAAATCCACCGAATCTACCTCTAGAAGTGTTCCAATGCAAACCTCACCTCTTATTTTCAGTGATCCCTCCTTTTTTGGGGGTGTAGCTAGTAGTTATGTTAACTCTAGTACACCTAGTGTGACTCATAACTTTGGTGGACCTTCTGTACTGCCTGGGTATCAATCTCTCAGAGAAACTTTTTTTGGAGCCTCTACCAATTCCTCACTTTTTCATTACCCTCCTTGGACAACTGGTATGCCTCATTTGTCTAGTTCGCCTATCCCAAGTATGATACAAACCTCACAAACTTATGTTGTTCTTGGTTCTCCTCAACAACCTAGTTTGACGAGTGGAACGAGTGTTCAAACTTAATCATCTGTGGGACCATCTGTGTCTTTGACTGATAGTCAATCATTTGTAGGACCATATGTGCCTTTGATTATTGGTCAACCCTCTGTAGGATCAGTGACTAATGGAGGCCAACCTCACGGAGAACAATCTTTTCCTGGGGAGCAACCTCATTTTCCTCGAGGGAAACCTCATTTCCCTAGGGGGGAACCTCAATTTCCTGGGAGGAAACCTCAGTTTCCTAGGGGGAAACCTCATTTTACTAGGGGGTCATCCTCCATAATCCAAAATCCTCCTTTTGGATAAATTCCTCCTTTTGGATAAATTCCTCTTTTTGGATAAATTCCTCTTTTTGGATAAATTCCTCCTTTTGGAATTTACACGCCTTTCAGACAACACTATTGATCAAAAACCTCCTATTGGAACTCCCGTTGGAGGACCATCTCATGTAGGATTTACACCACCTGGTGGTAGTCAAATATTTAGTGGTGTTCCATTCCCCGGAATGTTCGGTACCCCTTAAAATCCACCTCAAGCTGGTGGAGCTGGTGGAGGTCATATTCTTCCATGCTAGACTTTTCAAGTGTATTCTCCACTAACTTATGTTGTTGGTGCTCAAAAACCTATGGGAAAAACTTCCGGAGTTAATCCTCCTGGATCTAATCCTTACGTTGCTTACCAATATCCCACATATCAACAACCTACGTTTAAGCGACAATTACCATTATTGGCAACATTAGAGTTACCTAACTTATCGTAGCTCACGAATGATCCTATTTTTCATTCTCATTTTTGGTCACCTATCCCTGTCAAGTTACCAAGTGATATTCCAAATTTAGATGGAAAACCTGGGGAAGAACCATCAAATCACGTTATGACTTGTCATTTATGGTGTTCCTTGAATTCTCTAAATGATGACTCTATCTGGTTATGTCTTTTCCATCGCACTCTTACGAGAAGTGTTGCTAAGTGGTACATAAAATTACAACACGGAACTTTTCAAGACTTTAATTCACTGGCCATGGCATTTTTAACTCACTTCCTACTACCAATTTGTTATGAAACTGGAACCAAACTCTTAACCTCATTATGGTAGTCAACGTCAACTCATATTTCTGACCATATCCAGGAATGAATGCGACGACATCGATTGATTAAAGACAGTATACCAGACCAATTGTTAGTGGATTGGTTTACTAAGTTGTTGTTACCTCCTTGGGTACCTTTGCCTATAAAAAAATCCCTTTTGGACTCAAGAATGTTGGCGCTACTTTTCAACGAACTATGTCTTACGCATTTCACGATATTAATCATATTGTGCAACCATATCTTGATGAATTACCTGCACATTCCATGCAACGTCAAGATCATCCGTAACTTCTATGTGTTATTTTCCTTAGATGTCGACATTACAATATTCGCTTAAATCCACATAAATATGTATTTTGTGTGGAATCGGGACGTCTCTTAGGTTTCATCGTATCCAAGTATGGGATCCGTGTTGATCCCTTGAATATCGAGGCCATTTTGAACTTACCTCCTCCTTCGACACTACGCCAACTCCAAAGTTCACAAGGGAAGGCAAACTTTTTATGTCGATTTGTTCAAAATTATGCAGAACTCACCAAGGGTTTTATCCCACTTCTTAAGAAAGGGTTTCCCTTTGTTTGGGATGACATCGCTCAAAATGAATTTGATTCTTTAAATCATGCATTGACTAATACGTTGTTGTTACATCCCCAGGATTATAGTCGAGATTACTTCTTATACCTTGTCGCTTCTAATAGTACCATTGGTATGGTGTTGGTTCAAGAGGACGAATCGCACAATGAACATGTGATTTACTATTTAAGTAGGATTCATTCCCCTATCGAAATTAAATATTAACATGTGGATAAATTGGCTGTGGTTGATGTTCAAGTTGTTCAACATTTCCGTTACTACATTTTACTGTGAAAAAACATTATTATTTCCAATTGCAATCCCATGCAACACATTCTGACTAGACAAGTGTTGGGTGGAAAAACTGTAAATGGATTTTCATCCTACAAGAGTTTGATTTGGAATTCCAAAAAGCCAAATCTAAGAAATCTTTTGTTTTTTTTTAGTTGATCTGTGACCTTCCCTCCATTGAAACAGATGGCCTGGTTGAAGAGATGATTCCTGATTAATCCCTTTTTCTAAAGCTCCTACTCCTGAACCTCTCGATCTTCTGCCACCTGTCTCCTCCAACAATGGATGATTTATCTACCTTCTGGACCTCGGTAAGTCCTCGACTCCCTTTTCACACTTAGTGCAAATTCACCTGTCAAGACTTAGGCTATTCTCAAAAATCCTTCTGCACTCCTTGCAGACTTCTATGCAGATTCCTCTGCGACTTTGCAAAGGCTTGAAAACCTTTCGAAGTTCACGGTTCCTTTATGAACTTCCTCATGCCCTCCTAGCAACTTCTCGCTCCTCCTCTTGAGCCTTGTAATATGGACTTACAGGTTTTTTGGTGCACTCCTTGCACTCGTTAAGATTTTCGACGACTTCTCTCTTAGCCTTACAGAAAGGTTGAAGGCATCACCTTTCCTCTATCGATGTGTTTCTTGAAAAGCCTTCCTTCATCAGAATGTTCATCGATTCTGGGATTCTCCAACACTTCCAACCGTGTTTCTTTTGTGCACTCTCATGCTAGCTCGATTCCCTCCTGGAAGAGTGTTTCAGAGTGTTCAGTAACTCTGAACTATGTCTCCTCTCGCATAGTTTTTCTTTCCAAGGTACTTAACCACCTTGAAATTTCTCCCTAATACTATAAATTAACCTGGTGCGCTCTCTTGGAAGCTTCCCTTCTGACTCCACTGAGTTCAAATACGCACTCCTTGCGTTGGCTCACCGAGTTTCCTTGCTTTGTCGCGCACTCCTTGCACTTAGCATAGAGAACCAGACTTAAATCAACACACTCACAGATAGAAAGTTATGTCTCTATCCCTGCAGACGATTTCTAACATTCATCTACAATTCAAATGCATGTAAAAGACATTCTTAACACAACATCCATTACACAGAAATTGGAAACAGGAAAGACTGTCATTTTCTATTAATGGTAGAATGCCAAATTACAAAGGTGGATTCTGAGCTACAACTGAGTCTTGGCTCTCTGTGTTTTTCTCTCCCTTACAACATTCTTGACCACCCCTTGCAATCCAACCTCTACATTGCAACAAATAAAAATATGTATACAAGAGAGGCTCTATGAGCTTCCCTCGCAAGCTAAACTAGTGGTGTCAAATCACCATTTAAAACACCTATCTAATGGATAGATTACAATGATGGAAATCTTCTCCAAATATGATGCAGATCCCTTCTGCTGTCAGCCTAGTAATGGCGACCTTATCTTTAGCTTGTGCGAAGGCATATCTTGGTCCTTCCATCTTGTCTTCAATTAATGCCTGGATCACGCCTTGGATTCTCGAGGCAAAATGAGAGGGCAACACCTCTCCTTCCTTGAATGCACACCACACGTGTTTGATCAGATGGTGCATGCTGAGGTGGAACAATGCTCCTGCATCATCCTTCAAGATGAAAAGTTTGATTGCACTCATAGATTGGAGAAGCTTAAGAAATTATGGGAAGTCACTAGAAGCATCGTGATGTCAGATGGTTGGATTCATCAAAAGGGTAGGACTCTTCTTAATTTCTTGCTTAATTGTCTCAGGGAGGCATTGTTTATTAAATTTGTTGATTCATTTACACATGTTAAAGATGTGACATTATTATGCGACTTGTTGGATGGGTTCATTCAACAGATATGTCCAAGTCATAATGGATAACATTGTTGATTATGTTGTTGCTAGTAGGATGTTTATGTTGAGATATCTGACCTTGTTTTGGATTTGTTATGTTGAACATTGCATTGATTTGATTTTAGAAGATATAAACATAATTTTTTATATCAAGGATATTGTTGAATCGACTATGAGAGTAAAAACAATTATATATATCCTACATTTTTTCTTATTTTGATGAGAAAAGTCACAAACAATAGGGAGTTGGTGTGTCCTACGATCACACGTTTTGCCACTAGCTTCATATTTCTTTAGTTTCTTCTGGCTTGTATGTGGAAGGTGAAGAGAATGTTCCTTTCAGATGAGTGACATGCTTTAACATTTAGCACTAAAATGAAGGGGGAGGCCATACGTGGGAGAGTTTCGTAATACAAGAGATGTTTTGGTTGATTTATGGAGACAAACCCATAATGGGATACTTGTATGAGGTGATGGATAGGGACAAATAATTAATTTGTTCCTATTATGAGGACAAGGGGGATGAGGGGTATGAAAAACGATTATTGATATGGAGGTTGATTGATGAGCAATGGAACAATACATTGTTTCACCCTATTCATGCTACATGGATATACTTCAACCTTGCATTCTCTTACTCCTTTGGTTTTAGATTTGACGCTGAGATTATGGATGGATTACTTCCCAGTATTTAGAGGATGGTATCAAGTCAGCAAGAATGTGCATAGATTTATAAGGGAATGGAAACATATAGGATGGCCGCTAGAAAATTTGACTTTAACATGGTTTTTCAGGACATGAAGACCAAAATGTCGGGGAAGCTTCATTTTGTTTCAAATTTCAAGGTCTTTTCTTCACTTGTTTCAAATTTCAAATATCAAGTTTTGATGTCTTTTCTTATCTTTTTATTATTTTTTGTAGATGATTTGTGGACAAGTTGTGGGTCCATAGTAACCAATTTGAAAAAATTTTCCATTTGGGATCTTATCCAAAGGAGTAACCTCTTTAGGATGTGAGTGCAATTGGAATCTATTTGAACAAATACACACCAAGAAGAATCACATGTTAAAAAATTTAAAATTAATTTTTTAATTCATTATAAATTATAACTTTTTGCTCCATCATCCTCTAATTATATACTATAATTTATGACCCTCACATAGGTTGGAATATCAACGCCTTAATGACAAGGTCTACATCTACTGCATTCATCGATTGTGGGTGAAGTGGCATCAGAAAACACCTAACATAGAGATATTTTTGTTGGATGGGATTGACACCACCATTACATGGAGGGTTGGGACTATGAGTCCTTTCATAGACTCGACCCTTTATTGGTTACAAGAGGAGGCACATGAGGAGGTAGCGAGAGAGAGTATTGTAGAGGAGGAATTTTTAGAGTAGACACCTTTACAGGAGGTGGATATTGACACTGTGAATCCAACACCAACTTCATGGACTGAGATGCTATGAGTTAGACTTAACAATAACATTAGGAGAGGATGTTAGAATCTAACAACTCTTTCTAGAGGATTCCAAAGTCTAGCGCCATCCCTGGGGCCTTCTTCATCTAGAGGATGTAATATATATATAATTGATAATTTATGAAGACATACCTTAATGAAGGGACTTCTCTCTTAGTGACATAACACCCCTTGCTTGGGTGTATATATGGCTCTCGTATGTAATCATTATCACATTATCATATCTCATACATTTTTATTCAATATATTATTTTATCTAGATGGATTTATTCATATTTTTCCATATATTTTGGACATTCAATGTATGAACCAACTTGATTCATCATATTTGGTATCAGACCAATTTTGATCCTGGCTTTTGGCCACCATTGGCCACCAGACCAATTATGATCCTAGCTTTTGGCCACCATTGGCCACCAGACCCTTAGTCAAGTTCATTTCCCTGGGCAACAAAATTGGGTCTTTAGCCATACCCAATTTAGTAGAATTGGGTCTTTAGTCATTGACCACAATCAAGCCCTCAGTCTCTTTAAGTTCATAAATTATGTTGAAGAAAGTAATCATTTTGCTACAAAGTTCAAGAACATAACCAAGAACCAAGAAGATAAAATTACAAGAAACAAAGAAGAAGGTAATTTCGTTGAGTAGTGGATGGGACAATAACATCCAAGAGTGGGTAAAACAATTAAGAAAAAGGGAAATAACTGCAAAGCAGCTAGTCCCTACCTAGTTTAGTGGAGTGCGTTTCTAGTGATAGGCTAGTGCAAGTTGGAAGAAAATATAGCCACAATTTCAGTGTCATGTTCTTGCAATGTATCCCAATTCATATTTAAGCAACAATTTTGTAGCTAGTCCCTCCCTCTTTTGGTGGAGTGCATTTCTAGTGATAGGCTAGTGCAAGACAGAAGAATATATAGCCACAAGTAGGGATAGGTTCATTGTTGTTATCTACTATGCGTTGTAGGTCCCAGTGGAGAAAGGTGGTTTTCCATCAGCTCTAAATGTATCCCAATTCATATTTAAGAAACAATGAGCCGAATAAGATTTATATTCAATGGCTCAATTAGTGGACAAGATACACTTAAAGTTAGGGACACTGATTTCCCTAAGCGGGTGATTAAAGAGTAAGCTAAATTGCAGCCATTGATTATGATAATTAAGAATACTAACCAAGTAATCAAGGCAAAATATAAATTCACAATCTCCTAAAAATAAGGAAAAAGAATAAGTATGAAAGGTATAATTATTTAATAAAAATTTGTTTTTCTCTATTATTCCCTCCCACCCCCACCTAATATTGAAAGAGCATGAAAGGTCATTATGATTGATTGTGAAAAACTCATATGTAAAATATGATTTGGGTCATGAACTCGTTTTTTTTAAGGTTTTAACCACATAATACACTAATCTACTAATATTTGATTACAATACACTAGTCTACTAATATTTAATCTATTTGTGTGAACATTTTTCTTAAAATACTCAACTTGAATAAATATACATTGTTTATCCATCACTACAACTAAGAAATAGTTTTCTAAAAAAACATTCCTTAGATTGGTAAAAAATAATGTATTTCTATGTATCATGAAACAAAAGAAGAAACAATTATCACAACATATGACTTTCAATTGTATGTTTATTCTATGTGGAAATCAATGCAGGTGGTATAATTTAACATAGTATAATGCTTAGATTTCCTAACTAGAATTTAGGAAAAAAACATTTTTGATACTTACAGAAAATGCTTAGATTTCTTAATTAGAATTTAGAAAAAATCATTTTTGATACTTATAGAAGCCTTGATTTTCTCTAATAAATGTATCACTTAAGAACATAAAGAATGAAAAAACTAATATTAACATGGTGAAATATTATGGTGTACTCATTTAAAATTTTCAACAATTCTACTTAGAAATCCTTCTTACCCTTCTTTTCTATGTGTATCATAATAGCTAATGTATTTAAGACTTTATAATGTATGTTTATTCTATGTGGAAATCAATGTAGGTTGTATAATTTAACATAACATAATGTTTATATTTCCTAATTAGAAGTTAGAAAAAAAAACATTTTTGATACTTATAGAAGCCCTGATTTTCTCTAATGAATATATCACTTAATAACATAAAGAATGTAACACAAACCATTTCAATAATTTGTCAAGGAAAAAAAAATTTCTAATGAATATATCACTTAAGAACATAAATAATGTAATACACAATTTCAATAATTTGTCAAGGAAAAAAATAATATTAACATGGTGAAATATTATGGTGTGCTCATTTAAAATTTTCAACAATAATATTTAGAAACCTTTTTTTCTCCGTGTTTTTTCTCTATGTGTATCATAATAGCTAATGTATTTAATATAAAAAATGGATGAAAAGTAGAATCAACTAAACTAATATATGTGGTACTTAATAAATTAATGTGTAAGCAATTTCTAAAACTAAGAAGAACCAATGTAATATGAAATTGGGTTGAATTAAGATCACAAAATAGATGCGGTACTTAATAAATTAATGTGTAAACAATTTCTAAAGCTAAGAAGAGCCCATGTAATATGAAATTAGGTTGAATTAAGATCGCAAAAGCAATGTCAAGCATATGAAACAACTTCCTTAATACCAATTTATATTAAATGAAAATCATTTTGAAATGAAATTGTAGCATGTTAGAATACTTCTAAATTGATTAATTTAGAAAATATGAGTAGACCAAATTATGAAAGAGAGCTTTAACAAAATGTATTTTACACCACAACTAATTTAACACGTTCATTAATTAAATGACTTGCATCCAAATAGTATGAAAATGAATCCTACCACAAAGGTACCAACAATGGTAACATATAGCTTTGAAATACTCACTAGCTAGCATGCCACAAGAAATGCAGTTATGAGGAAGATATCACAGCAAAACCTAGAGTGGAAAAACTTTGATTTCTACTTTATAAGGTCTCTATGCCCTCTTCTCGAAAAAATAGAGCATAATATATCCTCTGATCATGGGGAAGATATCACAACAAAACCTAGAGTGGAAAAACCATGATTTCTATTTCATAAGGTCTTTATGCCCTCTTCCTGGAAAAATAGAGCCTAATATATCCTCCTGGCCATAAATAAACAAGTCAGGAAATGATTCTCCTGGACATAAATAAACAAGTCACAAAATTATGTGAGGTGTGACCAATTTACAATAAGAAATTCTAATAGTTACAATATTTCTACATAGATTCGGGAGCACTTAATTGTAGAGACATTTTCTTTTGGACAAAAAAAAGCCTTAAAAAAAAAAATTTGCACGTAAAAAGAAAAACTTGAACGTAACTTTTTCAAAGTTCCAGGTTTTCAACTAAACCGATTCACCACACATCATGCCCTATCCTCTATACATACACTTGTCCTCATATAGCATTATCCCAACAATAGATCGGTATCAAACCAAAAAAGCTCTGATATATCTCTTAAGACACTACTAAAACGCAAATCCTTGTAGCAAGGATGCTACCTTTGCATCTGTACATGAATACATTAACCCAGAAAAGGGGGACGATGCTTACTATGGAGCTGGATATGCGACTACCTCCACCATTGATGTTGAAACACCTGCTATTGGTCGTGTTGCTGGTGGATCACCCTTAAATTGAGGATTCTTTCACTGGGTGGTAAACCAACTCCTACTATTGGTGGTGTTGTTGGTGGATCGCCCTTAAATTGGTGTTGCTTTCACTGGGTGGTAAACCGACTCGGATGCTTACCAGAGTATATTAGTAAGGTACGCTGGGTGAGGTGGTGGTGAAAAAGCTAGAACTAAGTGAGATAGTTATGGTGGATTTGGATATTCACCTGGAACTATATCTCGATATCTACTCAAATTCCTGATCCAATGGATGATTGTTTTCATTATTTTTTTTATGAGACAATGTACTACATGCATTTTCCTTCATTCAATGCAGGTTGATGTTGCAGAGCTGAAGCAAAAGTTGTTGTCAATTGAAGGTTTACAGAAGGAGGTAGAGTTTCTTCGACACCAAAAGTTCACAATGAATGAAGTTGTTGCACGTGCTAGACAAAACCAAAGCTCGAGTGGAGTTTGTAGTTGGATTGCAGGGACTCCATTTGTTGAGGATTCAGTTTGATTTTGACCACTTTCAAAGAGTGGATTCTATTTTTTTCATCACAACTTATTGTGAAATTTTTAATAAATTATATATATCATCTCATTTATGTACATTCCTCTTGGATAGACTTTCAGAAAGAGAATATGTAGTGGATTGCCCATCTCACTTTATTCGTTCTCAAAAACTATATGCTATTTTATTTTTTTACACAAACAATTATTGATTTATTCATTGATTTAAGAGGTCTCGTTGAGCGATCAACTAAATGTGTGTTGTGGTGGTTTCGTCTTATCAGTATGAAAGGAGTTGGGTTTAGAGTTCCGACAAAGGGAAGAAGCTCGTTGCCCTAGATGCTGGATTGTAAGAAAAACAGAGAAGCCCAGAGGGGGAGCATCACACGAGATAACCACAAAAAGAAAAGGAAGCCCTAATTCCCAATAGAAACACAAAACACATAAAGCAGTTATTTATTTTTTAGAAACTAGTGGATTCTTAAATTCCGAAAATTCCTAGTCTTGTTTGAGAGCACAACATTGTCTATGATCTTAGAAAAAAAATTAGCAACAAAAATAGCAAAATTAGTAAAAAATGTATGTTTGAGAGCACAATATTGCCTGTAATCTTACAAAAAAAAATTAGCAAAAAACACACATTTGAGAGCACAATATTGTATGTGATCTTAGAAAAAAAATTAGCCACAAAAATAGCATAAATAGTAAAAATTATGAAATCAAACATTTTTAATAGAAAGATCACAAAATCCAAAATTAGTGGTTGCATATTTAAAATTGGATACCTAATAAAGAATTTAATAATTATCCAACTCTAAATGTCATCTTAGATTTTATGTTTTCACCTCTCTCTCTCTCTCTCTATATATATATATATATATATAGCATTGAGATGTGCATCTTAGTGATTGCAAAGCCTGCTACAGATTGGTTAAAAGTAGGAAGAGATCAATGGCATATCTATAAATTCAAACTACCTAAAAATACATTAAAAATATTTTGTAATATGAACGCATAACTAC
This sequence comes from Picea engelmannii, assembly GCA_009831015.1. Lineage (NCBI taxonomy): Eukaryota > Viridiplantae > Streptophyta > Pinopsida > Pinales > Pinaceae > Picea > Picea engelmannii. The sequence continues at coordinate 256,755 of ML806743.1, forward strand.
AGTCAAGGGTGAGCATTATTGTAAAAATACCTTTTCCTTTTGTAGTCTAGAAGTACAGGAACCATTGTTAGAACATAGTTATTGTCACATGCATGCAACAAACACTACATTGTGAGGAGCAATCCCATTATGATACTAGGGATAAAGCCTAATATAGATATCAGAATAGAGC